>CAEFZY010016064.1:0-21174 GCA_903066815.1 Brachyrhaphis roseni
TTTTTAACCAGCCCTGTTAGTGCTGTGTTACTACCGTATTGCTGCTGTGTTACTGCCGCGTCACAGGCACTGTTTGGGGAAAAAAAAAAGCTAAGGTATATTACTAAAACTTTGAAAACTCTTTCTGTGTACCGTCTGTATGTAGGCACATGCGGCTTATACACAGGTGTGGCTTATGTATGCACAGCATGGTTTTTCCTTTAAGAATGTGCTGGGTGCGGCTTATAATCAGGTGCGCTCTATAGTCTGGAAAATACAGTAATAAAGTAAACTGGAATACAATTCTAGAAATTTACAGTATAATCCATGGGCTTCTCATTTTAAACATAACAGCGTGGCATGAGTTTGTTTCCATATTTTCTGTGCTCCGTCCAGAGATTGTGTGGATATTTAGGCCCTCTACAACACAAGATGGATTTTATTTTTTTTTTGCAAAATAGATTTTTTTTTCACCTTTTGTCCATTTGGAAACAGATTTTTTTTTTTTTATTGACATGATTATGCCTCACAAGTTATATGTTTCCTCTAGTTTTGTAAAGTTCTGTAGTTTCAGCTCTCTAGAGACTTTCTCACAAAACTCTTCAAGGTGGAATTGACACATTTTTCAGCCATCTTTGTGACCAGCACAATTCTAAGCAGTAAAGTTGTTCAATTATAAGATTTATAAAATAACAATGAATCAGGCAAACCCCTAAGTAAATAAATAGATAAACGGAGCAGGAAGTGCTTTTATTTTGATACCTGTTGGACGGATCCTTGTCATCCCGCAGTTAGCTTAACAGTGACAGAATGTCAGAGTACTTCATAATTAAACCTAGTAGGAGTTTCTCTAAAGAATAAGAATAAGTAATCCACAATTTATAAACTAATAGGAGTTAGTCTGGATCCTAAATTTGTTCTAACTAATAGGTTTTATTCCTGTTCTGGATTGAGTGAAGTATAAAATTAAATGATCTTGTTCTGCTGGGTAAGAATAAATACTCCACCATTTACAAACTAAAAGGAGTTTCTCTGGATAAAGAAAAAGTAGGATGAAATAACATCAGGAAGGATGTGGCACAGATTGCAAAAGGTGTTGTAAGCAAAAGGAAGGTAAATTATATTCCTGACATTCCTGCAAGATGACAAAAAAAACAAAACTGTGAAGAAACTCACTGGTTTCCAAAGAGACAGCTAAACTATGGACTTAATGTTCTTTAAACTGATATGCTAAATGAGTCAACAGTGACTGATTAGCTTTGCTAAAAGAGGCATCTGAAATTATATCAATGTCTTTAATAAATAAATGATGAGGAATTTGGTGTCTGATGTTTTAGCTGGGGTCTCCTTATTTTCTTGTAGGGAGGATGGAAAAACACTTGACCTGCCAGCTCTAAGACAAACTGTCCATTATGTGGAAATGCAAATTCTGCCAACCTGGAACCAATTTTCGACAATTACTCCACTATTTTGAGTAACTGGAAGTAAAAGGAGGCATGAAGAGTGATTCAAGGAAAACACTATGAAATCAGTCTAATTTTGTTGAAATATATTGTAGATATATATAGATGCTGAGGTTAAAAAGTTTAATTCAGAAACAGACTGGAAATTGTGTTTTGTGACTGGAACTAAACATGTAAATTCAGTTAACTATGTGTCATCTGGATGCATGGCAGATCTGTTAGGACCCAAATGAAGCCTTACAGCCAGTGATTTAGTTAGGACTAAAGGCCAATCAACATCTGTGCTATTGATTCCTTTTTATTCTATATATAATATTCCTGAGCACTTCAAGGCTCATACAATTTCAAACTCACAGTACAATTTTGAATCCCATCAATTTTATCATCCTTATTTTCTAAAAACTGTCCCTCCCAGGGGACACATTTCATTAGAAGTACAGGGATAGGGCAGCAGATGAAGGAATAAGTTCCCCGACTCAAGTAAACATTGTTGGCATATGAAATTTCAAGAAATAAAAGGAAACAATAATAATAAAAAAAATCCATATGAAGCAATATATTCTTTATCTGTATTTACAAATGCTACAGAAAGACAATTTATATATTAAAAAATGTATCAAAAATATTCTTATTTTCAGAGTTGAGTTGAGGAGCAAATCAACTTAGCCAGTAAGATTTATTATTTTAACTTATATTTTACAACGATTGAAAAACAGATGAAATTGTCTGATTAAAAAAAAGTTTATCAAAATGTTCTTATTAAAAAATGTAGTAGATTAATTTCTTTCTGCTCATCCCTCGTTTTCTGAGGCCCCTCTAGCGCCCCCTGATGCCACCCACTTAGAAAAACAGTGGTGAGACTACCGTAATTCAATGTCTAATAAAAAGGATTACAAAGGTTTTTATAAGGTGGATGTAAAAATCTGGTTTCAACTGTAGATACCACAATGTGTTCTCTATGTCCATTTTATTATTGTTGTTAAAAATGTACTTAGCCATGTTTTTTTCTGGGTATTTTTTGTATGTTACTGTACCTAATGGAACAGTAATCTAAAACAGCAAGACTTCACACTATTTGACTTCATAATACAAACCTCTTCATTTTAGGCATCTAACTTGCTTGTGTTAACACAATTTATGGTCAAAGTCACAAATGTATTCTTTCACCTGAACCTCATTTAAGCTCTATCAAATTCATTTATTTTTCCAAATATTAGCCAATAAAAACACCACTTTCCATCCCTGCCCCATTTCCTCCCTCACCCCCTTTTGTTGATTCTGTGCAGCGCTGTTCAATATCTGTTGTCCCCCGAGAGGAGCATAGTTTGTAAATTGAATAAACAATATAATAATGAAGTGGAATACACAGCATATCAGGAGTGCATTAAAATAGAAAAACACAAATATGCATGGACTACATGCAGGGAGGACTGGGACAAAAAATATTGCATTTTTGGTCCAACATGATGGGTCAGACATAATCTATGTAGATGATCTTCATAAGTTCTTCTTCCTAGCTGGTTTGTAGAGGTGTGTTGCAGGAAAATGTTTGGTTGTTGGATTTATGGTGGAAACCAGTCCCTTGTTCTACACTTCACTTGGTTCTGGACCCCCGGCTATTGAGAATCGATTGCTTCTTGGAGGCATGGATGCTGTTAATTTTTTCAATTGTAACCAATCACTTACGTTCATCTGTGATGTATGCAATGTCAGTTTGAACCAGCAACCCATCGGTTACAGTACAACCTCATACCATCGCCTCAGTTGCTGCTGCATTTCCATCAGCCCTGCTTGGTCCTCTTTAATACAACTCCAGTCTGTTTGCCATAAAAGTCCGGTTCATTTGGGGAAGTATGAATGAAATTCTGGTCCACCTAAAAAACCAAGGTCTCAGTTCAGTTGAAATGAACTTGTAAATATTCGTTTGAAAACAGTTTAAGCTTATTAAACGTATCTTAAAACGAATATTTCAAACGTTCAGGCCTTTCTTCTTTGATTTTCTGGATTTCTGTGGCTATCTAACACACACACACACACACACTCACACAACATTTCCATCTCTCTCCAAACATCAACCACAGACTAAAGATGGTGTTTTTGGTGCGAGTCTCTCAGGATTACCGAGCAAAGCGCTCCTCTCTCTCAACTCTTCATTTCGAAAGAGTCTTTCAATCATCACACGGCAAGAAGGAAATCCACCAAGAGAAGAGGAATACAACAATCTCTCGACTGACACCAGCCTCCAGGGACCGGGGGTACAATGCATCCGGCAGACGAGTTTTGTTATCAGTAAAGGATACAATTCATCCAATTCGCGGATGACAAAAAAACCCACGTCACTATCATTGCTGCTGCTGCTGGTGTTCCTCATTACCTGAATACAAAACACAAAGCTAAATAGAACAAGCGCACACCTTCTCTCTTGGGGTTGCCTGAAATGTAAGAAATCCTCATTGAAAAGTAAATGGAGGTAGGGCTGGATTTTTTTTTTCTTTTAAGGAGGATGTGAAAGATGTGCAAAGGAGAAAAAGGACTGCAACTCAGAAAGCGTTCTGAAGTGAAAAAGATGTCCAGGAGATGATGAGATCTCAGAAGGTGGGCAGAGAAAAAGACGGAGGAAGTGATGGGTGGTCCGAGTTTTAAGCTGCAGTTGACTCTGCTTTCATCTGGAGCACAGTTTTTTCTCTCGTTCTTTCTCGCTCTGTAGCAGGTAGTTACCTGGGCGTACCTGACGGGAGGCAATATTTTCCTGGCCTTTCTTCTGCCCCGGTGTGTTGCAGCTCCTTGACAGGAAGGTGGAAAGGGGGGCAGCTGACAGCCGGTGACCTGCCCAGCTGTCTGTGGTCCAGTCAGGGTGGATGCCGTTAGTCCTTGGAAGCAGGAGGCTGAGCCAGACTGAAGATAGGGCCTTGAAAAAGCATCCATATTTTTTTATTATTCTTTCATTGGAACTGCGAGCTTGAAGTGCATATTTCTGCTATGTTTTTTCAGGGCTATCAACGTTAATGCATGTTAATCTGAAAATTTAAGTCTCTATTATTATGTAACACAGATTAATCTACCTATTTTGACTTAAAAGCCTCTCTAAGGTTACCTATTTAAGGTTACCTATTCCAAGCAATGCATTATAGACTCGACAAACAGGGAGCGACGAACAGCTTTACACAACGAAAACAAAAGTTGAACATTTTTCAGTTTTCTTGTGCCATGTCTGTAGCGCGTATGTACAAGTGTACGTAGACGAGTTTGTCCAGGGAGGTAACAGAAAAGGGCGGGGCAACCAAGAACTAAAAAATAAAATATCTCATCTGTCAGTTGTTCTCTGAACAAGTTCACTACTACTTGTTTGCGTGTGCAGTGGAGTAAGTTTCCCTTAGTTACTGTTGAGTCCTGGGAGACTACATTACCTGCTTTCTGCTACAAAAAACAACAGATAATTGCTTGCATTTTAATTGGTTGGAGTGTGGCAGAAGGCGGGGCTTGCCCAGTACTCCATTCCTGCAAGAACCACAGCTACTCCATTTTCACATTTCATGCTTACAAAGTTAGGCATAATGATCAATCATTATTAATCACAGCCCTGGAGTGTAATTAATATGATTAAAATTTTTATCGATTGCTAAACACAAAAGCACGCCACACTTTTCAGCTTGCATACACTAAATCATGTTGCTCAATTTTATTAGAGCTCAATAAATGCATCAATGTTTATGAATGCGCAAAAATGTGAACATGTTCCAAGTGATATGAATACTTGTGCAAGCTGCCTCTGTACCAGGGCATCATTATTACCTCAGACAGACGTTAGACTCGGACAGGTTCTGTTTACTGTTGTGCTTTGCTAATTAGTCAGGGGGATGTTTCTCACATTTGCAGGCTGCAGGTTGAAATGCATTCATTGGAGTGCAGGTGTGTGTGTGTGTTTGTGTGGGGGGGTGCGCGCACCTGACACCAGTGACCTCTGCAGAAAAAAAAGATCAATGCCCGTATGAATATGAAGAGGTCGGTATTGGAAAAAGTGTTGCTGTGATTTATTAGGCTGCTCTCAGAGATACAATATCTTCCCAGGAAGAGAAGAGGACGGCGCGAGACAAAGACAGAAGCGGAGATAAAAGTTTGCCCGAGGCGATATCACACGCCTTTGTTGTCAAACGCCCTCAGCCGTCCGAGTTAGTGGTTACCTTGTCAATATAGGTTACGATTCGCGCTCTCACTCAAGCTCTCTCCGCGTGAAAAGGCGCCACGCATGATAAACGTGTTATGAATAAATACCTCCACACCACATGAAATGAAAGTGGCATCAGAGCGCGGCGGTGGAGAGAAGACACTCACGCTGCTTGGTAACACGAGGACGATATTACTGGAGTAAATTCACTCTTCGCACTCTGGGACTCATTAAGGCGCACTTCGAGCTACGCCATTATGTGTGCACCCAAACTGAGTAAATGTTGTCCCTAACCCTCTAGAATCAAAGCTCATTAAAGCACACGAGAGCAAACGAGAAGCCCGAAAGGAGCAGGCGTGCGTGACCCATTTTGGATCCCAGCTCTGCTGTGGTTTGATAACAAACAACAACAACAACAAAAGATAAACAAACTAACGGTGAACTGACCGCTGAACTCCTCCAGGATGAGGCCAACATATTTCAAATGTTCCTCATCAAACTATGTTAGTAACTTAAGTAAAAACCTAATTAAATCTAGCTGAAGCAGTAAAACCCCTGCTGATTGGCTCACTGCCCTGCAGCTATGACACGCTTCTGGTTGCAAATGGAAAAAAAAAAGAAAAGAAGGGGGCTTCTACTTATTAGGAGTTGAAACACAAAGGACTGCAGCCATATTGCAGCTTTCCTGCTTTCTATTTCCTCAACAGTGTTCAGGCTGCAGAAAATATACTGTGAAAATGTCTGTTTTTGTTTTTTCTTTTTGTCACAATAAAACATATGAAATTCATATAAATATATATGAGTTAAATATATCCCAAGTGAATATAAAATGCAGTTTTCAAACAAAGATTTTATTTATTAGGGGAGAAGACGCTATCAAATCATTAACTGCAATTAAATCGTGATTGGACACATCTGAGAGTTAATTATTATTTATTATGAAATGATTAAAAGGGTTAGTATTATGTTTTTTTCCAGCATATAGTGCCATTTTATAGCACAATCCAGCAACTGCCTTCAGTTGTTTAAAAAATGCTAAATTAAATGTGACTTAAAAAAAATTGACTTTGTAATTTAGCACTTTGAAATTGGGCCTCTGTCTCTTTAAGAAACTCCTACTTTCATTCCTGGTGCCACTACTTCCAGTGGGCCTCAGAATAATTATTAAAGGATGGATCCCTCCATGTAAAGTGGAGGGGATGTCACATGCACGTCCGCTCTGATTGGAGTTACCAACCAGCGACCGTAAATTCTTTTGGCAAAACTGAGGAAGTTATTTGAATTTTGGGCCGAAAATCTTCGACTTCTGAGACTGAGAAATTTCCAGTGTTTTTTCTACAAAATTTCTGAGACTAATCTCAAAATTTGTGAGTTTTTCTAGCAAATCTCAAACTCATAAATGTCCTTAAATTTTGGGGGTAAAATTTCTACGATTAAAAATTTCAGAGTTTTCTGTTATAAATTTACTCGATGTTTTTCATTTATTTTCTATTTATAATGGCGATAGTATGCTGTTGTACAAAAGTCCTCTTTTTAGACTGAAGTCAGTTTTGCAATCAGGGTCCCAGAGTCTGGAGGAACGGTGGAGAAGAACAGAACCCAAGCTGCTTTAAATCCAGTGGAATATTTCCAGTCAGTAATAATTGGCCATTCATTCAAAAAGAGCCCTGAGAAAGTACTGAATGCATATACTCTACTACAGCATATGCGTACTTTTGTTGGCTGTATGAATATTCTAATTTTCTAAGAAATTTATTTTGGGTCTACTATAAGCCACAATAAAAGACTTGAAATACATCACAATGTGTGTAATGGATTTATCTAATATAGGAGTTTCCCATTTTGAATAAAAATCCTGACATTAATCAGTTTTTGATGATATTCTCAGCTATTGGAGTAAGCACATATAACAGTAACACAATAATTTTTTTCTGGTAATCTTCTGAATATCCATATAGCAGTGATTTGTGGAGTCTTTGCCTCAGACAACTCAAGACTAGATTTCTCTCCCTTATTTGGACGTTTCAAGCATGAATCAACTGAGTCAAAGCAAAAACAATTAAATTCAGGGAAAACTGAGGATTATTAGTGAACATAAAAATCTATTGCAGCAGAAATGCAATTTTTTTCCCGTATCAGGCTGAGTTAGAAGAAATCAGGTTACTTGATTTTCACCGTTTGAATTGATCCATCTTGATTGCTTCCTTTTAAATCACCAAACAGATGTTGTGATACTGACCCCTAGTGGTGAAATTGTAAAAATGCAATGAAGCTGCAGGTTCCAGTAACATTAAATACTGTCTACTACATCTATTCACTTGAGCTCTAAATGGCTGATTAGGCTCAGCAGGTTGAGAATGAAGCTGGTATCCAAAGAAGAAGTCTCACTTTAACTAAAGCTGTGAGTGTGTGTATACAATGGTATTTTCCTCTTTTACTACTGCTTACTGCATTACCCGTCATGCCTCTCTGGCTGGGTGATGACGTCACCAGGCAGCAACAACTCACATGTGGCCTTGAAGGCGCCGCCGTTGCTCTCCTGTTGCTAGCATTAATTGGTTTATGTGCATTTCCAACCGAAATACCCGACTCAAACAACCACACGGGTTCATAGAATAGCGTTTCCTAAACCAACATGCCACCGAAGAAGCCCGCTCCGGCTACGGGAAATAAAAAAACTCAAGAGAAGAAAAAGGAAAAGATAATTGAGGTAAATATAGCACGAGTTAGCATGTCGGTGTTTGCTGTTAGCTCGTTGGCTAACGGAAGCTATAATAAGTTTGTATTAAAGTTCTTTCGCTCTACATAGTCAATTCTACGTTCATTTGACTTTACTGTCTCTTTTTTAGTCAAGACAGAAGTTGACTGACTGTTAATGTCAATATAAGATGCTGTCATAATTCACATTTATACACGCAGCTCGTATTGAAGCGGTCAGTGGCTGCTTTAAGGGCCCAAACTGGTCCAGCGAAGATTTAGCAGTATATTTAAGATAATTCTCACATATCGTGGATTGTGTTGATAGTCTGTGTTTTGTTTTTCTGTTTGTTTGTTTGTTTTTTTACATCGTGTTTACACATAAAAGTAATGGACAACATGGGAGTTTTGTATAAATGGTCTCCTAAAAATGTCCAAAATAGAAATAAAGTTGAGCAGAGCGCCTGACATATTAGGCTATTAATGCATTTTGACTGTCCAACTCTTTCTACGTCCATTAGCCACCTGACAGGATAGATTATTTTCATCTGTAAAGATCATTTTCATCTTAGACGTTAGTCTTTAATTCATCCATTATGACCCAGGAACTTCTTCAGGCTGCTGAGATTTTATTTTTCAAGCCTAATATAAGCACAGTGCTGAATACTACCACTTGGGAAAATCTCTAGTGTATCAAATACACTTGTTTTCCTGTTGTATGTTGATGTATTGAGGAAACTGGGAGACTGACAGTGCTTTATAAGAAAATAGCAAATAGATGGATTTTTTTTAATTAGTCCTAAATATTTCATTTGGTGGAGAATCTAGACCAGGGAATCAGAACAACAATAGAAAGCCTTACATGTTGCTGCTTTTAAGTATGAGTCAAAATCAAATTTTATTTGCATAGCGCATCTCAAAGTGCTTTACGTCATAAAACACAAATATACAAAGTCGTGGAACACAGTCAACAATTGAAACATTACATTTTGCTTTACACATCAGATTGTTGATTAATGCTTCATGATTGTTTCAAAAGCAACTCTAACCAGGTGGGTTTTGGCCTTCATTTAAAGGCACTCGTTTTGGCTGTTTTGCAGTTTTCTGGAAGTTTGTTCCAGATCTGTGGTCCATAGAAGCTGAGTGCTGCTTCTCCAGGATTGGTTGTAGTTCTAGATGCAGAGCAGAACCAGGAGACCCAAGAGGTCTGGAAGGTTGATCCAACAGCAGATCTTTAATGTATTGTGATGCTAAACTGTCAGTGATTTGTAAACTAACGTCAGTGTTTTAAAGGCTATCCTCTGAGCTACAGGGAGCCATTAAAAGGAGTTTAGAACTGTGATGTGCTCTATGTTCCTGGTTTTAGTCAGAACTCCAGCAGCAGCATTCTGGATCAGCTCCAGCTGTCTGAGTGATATTTTTATGCCGACCTGTGAAAACACTGATGCAGTAATCAATGTGACTACAGATAAACATATGGTTAAATTTCTCTGATGCTGAGACTTTAGCAAAATGAGGTTAAAAGACACATCATGCATTGCTAAACACACATATGAAAACAAAGAAAATGCATCTCGCACATCATTCTTGTTAATGTTTGCTTATCCAAAAACATAAAAAACCGTCAATCTCAATGTGTAGTGTTAAGTAGCTAATAGATAAATGTTGTATCGTTATAAAATACCAAAGATTAACAGCATTTAAGAAAGAAGCCATTTTAAGAGGCAGCACATCGTTTTCAAATGTGTCTCATGTCTACATGCATAGTGAAATATGTGCAGCATTTTTTGCCCAAAACAGAATTATGCAATTTCTTTTGATGTATTTATTGTATTATAACTTGTCATGATAAATTTCTTACAGGGATTTTGCTTTATTGTTCTCATAACTTCCAATTAATGATGTTTAAAACCTCCCTTGTTGTTAGTGTTGATATTTTCTCCTCTGCTTGTTTAATGAAACTATCAATGGATACCAATATATTTAAAAATAGTTTCTGTTTGCAGTTTGGTGACACAAATCACAATTCTTTATTCGACCGGTGTCCTATAGCGACACATTGCAATTAGTATTTTTTTAAAAGCATTGATTGTTTGTGAAGCTATAATTACTGACTCACCGTTATCTAAAGGTAATAAAAAATAATAAATAGAAGTTTTTGTTTTTTTCTATTATTCTTTTTGTTTTGTTGTTAAATAGTACTTATCGTCATTTATTATCACGACAGTGGTAATGATAAAAATATCATGTTTACCAATATAATTTACGATCTGTAGTCACACCTCAAAACATGTAACTTAAGTTAATGATGAATTCATTATTAACCTTTGTATATTTTTTCTAATAATCATCTACTCCTTTTCTTCTGTTTTTACTAACTCATTCATTTAACTCTGAACTAATTTAACTGCTATTTACCTCACTAACATAATTGTTTATAGCATATTGTCAGTTAAAACATAACTTCAGTCAATAAAAAAAAGACTTGGTTCTCAGTACTGAACATTGTGGATCACCAGATGTTATTTTTTTTAAACATGGTTGTGTTTTATAGAGTTGTGCCTCTGACTTGTTTTGCTTTAATTTATTTTAAGCAAAAAGTTATTTAATTAATTACTTTTTAGCCAGAGGTTGGAAATGCTTCACTGTTAACTTTTTTTCAACAGAGCGGTAATTTAATAAAAACCAAAAGACTCGTTACTCAATGAAAAATGTTTCGACCAGCTGTCTCTAGATTTTTATTACACTGTAGTCAAAGCTCTAATTAGATTTTTATGGAGCCACACTAGTGGTCACCATGTAATTATTACATTCCTTCCTTCAGTTGTTGTCCTTTATTTAGAAAATAAATTTAAACACAAAAGCAAAATTATGTTTTTTTGTTTGTCTTGTAATGTGTCATCCAGCAGTGTAACAATAAGAATTATCAGAAAAGATGTCCAACAGATTTACTTTCACAAGTAGAGTATGATTTGGTTTGGGTGTTTTTTGTAGATCTTGATGATGGGACTGTTTCTTTATAGGACAAGACTTTTGGCTTGAAGAACAAGAAAGGTGCCAAGCAACAGAAGTACATTAAGAATGTCACACAGCAGGTCAAATATGGACAGCAGAGCGCCAGACAGGTCAGCACGCTTTATCTGTTTTAATGCTCAAATGATCTGTGTTTCTCTAATAATCCAGTTCTCCATTCTACAGGGATTTTACCTGAAGTCTAGACATAGCCTCTGCTAAAGCTAATCTGATCCAAACTCTATGGTATCTTTATTCCTGTGTTCAGATTGCCCAGGCAGAGGCAGATAAGACCACTAAGAAGGCTGACAAGAAGAAAGAGCTCGACGAACTCAATGAGTTGTTCAAGCCTGTAGTTACTGCCCAGAAAGTCAGTAAAGGTAACACACAGTCAGCAAAAACGACTCCCTTTATGGCCTCAATCTGGTCTAAACTGGTCATTGTTTGCCCAACTAACTGTTTTCTTGTCTGAATTGTGTTCAGGTGTCGATCCAAAGTCAGTGCTGTGTGCGTTCTTTAAGCAGGGCCAATGTACTAAAGGTGACAAGTGTAAGTTCAGCCATGACTTGTCTATGGAGAGGAAGTGTGAGAAGAGAAGTGTCTATGTGGACGAAAGAGACGAAGACCTGGAGAAAGGTTGGTGGATGTGCCGTTCAGCTGGGCAGCTTCAAAGCTGCTTCCTGAGTTAGAAATGGGAACTTCTTTCATATGTGTAACTTCCTGCTTTATTCAGACACTATGGAGAACTGGGATGAGAAGAAGCTGGAGGAAGTGGTCAACAAAAAACACGGAGAAGCAGAGAAGAAGAAAGCCAAAACACAAATAGTAAGTGTATTTTAAAAATTTTTATTTTTTCTGTCAAACTCAGTTCAAAAGTAGTGATTAACAGTCCCACTTCACCTACCGGCCCCCAAACACACCGTCATTTCTCTTGTTTGTTTGCTTTTTTGCAGGTGTGTAAGTACTTCTTGGAAGCCATTGAAAATAACAAGTACGGCTGGTTCTGGGTGTGTCCAGCAGGGGGCGACAACTGCATGTACAGGCACGCCCTGCCACCCGGTTTTGTACTAAAGAAAGACAAAAAGAAGGAGGAGAAAGAGGAGGAGATCTCATTGGAGGAGCTGATAGAGAGTGAGGTGAGACGGACCGCTCGTTAACAAAGATGGTGAAAAACTAGAGATGCAATAATCTGATGTTAATCTGTATCAGTCACAATACTGAGAAAATTCTAGGTTAGATATTGACAATGTGCCTGAACCATAATGACAGCTCTATTCAATCTAATTCTGTGTCATGCTCAGAGACATCATTATTTATTTTTTATCATTATATTGAGAATTCCCAATTGTTTATTTCTGAACCATTTCAAAAGTTTGTTGCTGCTTAGTTTTACATCTTTGACCAAAGTAGCCAACCTGTTTTTATCAGTTTCAGGTTCTCTATTTTACATTGGCTGTTCTAGTCCTAATGCTCTGACTGAACAAATTAAACTTGTTGTTTTTACATGTTTGGAAGGTATTGATTAATTTAAATGTGCAGAGATAATTCAGTACATTTGCATCTGTGTTTACAAGAAATGCATGTAGGGATGCACTGATTAGAAAATTTGGGCTAATATCAATATCTGATATTAATACTGCTTTTATTTACCAATATTATGTTATTTCACTACAGTTTCAATACTTCTGGGGGGAAAACATGACAAGAAACAAGATAAAAATAAATGTTTGTTGTTCATGTTGGCTCAGTTTTCTTTATCAGACAAATACTGACCATTGTGAAATATTTGCATCTCTAGTTTCAAGTCATTTCAGCGCTGTTCTGTATCAGATCGGTATCGGCCAATACTAAACCTCAGATATCGGCATCAGAAGTGAAAAAAGTAGATCGGTGCATCTCTAGCTAAAAGTTTTCTCTGAATCAAACGTTTGGCCGTATCATGTATAGTCAGTCATGACATGCTGACATGACTCTCAGCATGTCACCGTTTGGGTTCCCTGGTTCTGTTCTGACGTGTGTCTCCATGCGCAGCGGGCCGCTCTGGGAGTAAACGTAACTCGGATCACGCTGGACACTTTCCTGGCCTGGAAGAAGAGGAAAAGGCAGGAGAAGGTTGGAGTTCTTTTCACCATCAGTGTGGATTTTGTTCCTGTCCTGCTTACGGCTATAGAGTATACTCTATACTTCTATAGAAGTATAGAGTATAGAGACTGGCTCTGATTGGTCCAGTCTCTGCTTTTGGTTGCAGGTGGATAAAGCCAGGGAGGAGCTGGAGAAGAAGAAGGCAGACTTTAAGGCTGGCAAGTCACTCATTGTGAGTAAATGTTTATTTCTGAAGGCGCTACGTTTCTACCGTGACCTACAGCTTTCAAGCTGGTGGTTTTTGTCCAGGTGAGCGGCCGTGAGGTGTTTGAGTTCCGGCCGGAGCTAGTTGACGATGACGACGACGAAGCTGATGATACTCAGTACGCAGATGAAACGAAGGAAGAGGATGAGGAAGAGGTAAATGGATAAAAAGGATCATGTATTGGTTTTCATTTCTGTTTGAGATAAAAACTTCATCTGAAGATTGTTTTCCTGGTTTATTATGACCTCGTGATTTTATAAATAACGGTTAACTATTTGATGACTTAAAACCATATAAGTGGATAGTGTGAAAATGGTTGTTAATATTAGAATAAACTCTTCAATCTTTCAGATGTGATTATAAACTTGAAAGCTTGGTAAATGATCTAATTTGCAGTACTGATTTGTGTCAGCAGGTGGCAGAGTTGTACTTTATATTGGACTGTAGCTTCTGCAGCCATGTTTGTTTGAATCTAAAGAAAGGATCATTTATATTAAAATACTATCCTACTAGAATTTATTAGTACCAAACGTCCTTTGCCTCTTTTTTTTTTTTTTTTTTTTTACTAGAGATGGGATCAGTCAACTTATTTACCTGTGTATTAATTACATCAAAACTACAAATGGAGATTAACAGCATTTAGTTTGATTCACTTTTGAGTTTTATTAAAACCTCCCAAAGGTTAAAGATATTCTGTGGTGCATAAATGAGGTTAATTTTAGTTTCTTTTATCTTCTGTTGGATTTAAAGCTTAATTCAAAGGACCTGCAGCTGGCTTTTCTCTTAATTGTTATATAACCCTTATTGTAAAAAAAAAAAAAAAAGACTACATAAAACAAACATGCTTATCCCATTGTGTTGCTATAATATGAAATGTCTCTGAACTTCCTTCTTCCTTTCTTTCAGACTGATCTTACAGATGTCCAGGACATAGACTTATCCCGTTTCGTTCCTCAAGAGGTCGACCATACGGGTATTACAGTAGCATCTACAGACCGATTCACCTCCAGGAATGAGGCGGCAACAGGAGACAACGGTGAGAAAGAGGATAAACCGGCTAATGTCCACTTTGACCTAAATCCATCCAACTCTCAATTGTTTTCCTACTTTGTTTCACAGAGTGCACGTTTAGATTTTTGCCTGACCTTCTTCTTCTTCTACTTGCAGAGGATCAACTAAACTCAGCCTGCGGCAGCGCCGAGGCAAATGGACTTTCAGGAGCGGAGGGAGGAGGAGAGGACAGTGGAGGGGAAGACGAAGAGGAGGACGTCCCTGTTGACGAAAATCTGTTCACAGGAGAAGATCTGGAGGAGCTGGATGAAGAACTGAACACGCTGGGGCTGGAGGACTGAGGAAGAGGAGGACTAAGTGATTAAAGGGAATGACAGACAGATGCATGGAGCTAAACATCAAAGAGACCAGACGTTTGAATGATTTTACCTTTCAGAGACTCCAGTAATAAAGCCTGATTATCTCATGACATCACTTCCTGTCTCTGCGCCCTGTGTTTTCAGCACAGACTGTCAAACCTGCTTCATTCTGCAGATCTCCACAGCTGGGCGATAATCTGGGCCTACAGCCTTCTCTTTGTGATTCGTTCAGTAATATATTTAATAATCCGAGGCATAAATCTGAAATGAAGTATCACTTCCTTTTATGCCGGAGTTCCAGAGTAAAGATGCACTTTTTGTCTCTCAACAAATCCATAATTTTATTAAACTGATTTAAAACTTCAGTCTGGTGACAGACCAGTTTTCATTTAAAACCTGCTCTTTCTTCATAAGCATCACCCTCAGAGACCAGATTCAGACTCATTCCCAGCTCCATATTGTAAATAATCTGAGATGCCTCCTTATGGAATAAAATAACTACATTCAGTGTTTGTCTTTTCTTCTACTTTAACTCACCTTTTATCTGGTGTTTTACTCCTGATTTGTCACTTGAGAAAGAAAATAAATTTGGTGCAATCCAAGAAGCACACAGTATGACTGGTTCTCCACTGTACTGTACAGTGGTCATAAGGTGCTTTTATCTATATTTGATACTTGGAATAAAAGGAACAGAAACAGACATCCACAGCAATGAGATTTGAAAAGTTCATTTATTTTAGCAAATAACAAATACACACAGACTGATCTTTTCAAAGCTTTATTTCTATGATTTTCCACTTAATTAGAAAACATTTGATTCCTTCAAAGATTAGAGTATTACATCAGAACAAATTCATTTCATTCAGTTGAGGGTTTAATGAAAAATGTTCAATACTTAAAGGTTATGTTCTAATTTACTGAGATCTACATTTTGATCTGTATGGCTTGACCTGGTGGGTATTATAACAATAATGAAAACCTCGACATTGAACACAAGTGTAACTAAGCATCACAATAAGCAGGCATCTCCTTAGGATGGATTTAACTGACCCAAACATGGGAGAATGCTGGGAAAACCTGGTTATTCTTCTGACTTTACAGATAAAGCTTTTATTTCTGGGTACTTTTATTCATGGTGTGTCTTCCTTGAGTTTTACACACAAAATATATGAACCACAGCAAGACCACCTATGAACTGTAACACCTAAAATCTATTATTGGTTAACTTTGAAGCAAGTTAAATCGATTTAACATATTATTTATGGGAATTTTGTTTTATGTAGGAGTGAGTCGATTTTTAAAAAACCTCAATCAGATTTTGGCCGGTACTGATTTTTTTGGTCTGAAAAGTCACAAAGTTGGCAACAGTGGTGGGCGGCTCTATCAGTTAACCCTCTAACAGCAAAACAAAGGGGGACCGTGGCTGATTTTTAGACTTTTGCGGCAGTGAGTCAGACCAGTTTTTCATGTATCCACCAATCACTAATCTACCAAAATATTGGACATTGGCGACAATTTATTAGTCTTAACCTAAAAATGTGTGGGAGTTGATGGGACCCAACTGGTCTTGAGAGTAAAAGTGTAAATTATACGCACATCTGCTATTCTATATACTAGGGATGCACAATGTATATTGGTATCAGCCAATTTGCCTTTTTAATTTTATTTATTTTTTTAACATATTAGGATCGCTCAGATAAGTAAAACTATGTCAATATTAGCCAAATTAGAGTTTACAACCATCTTGTTGCAAACAGCAACAAGATGGTTTCAGAAAGGGGAGCGAGTTGGTCATGTGGTATTTGTTTGGTCATGTGACAGGTAGTGATGAAACAGGATTTTGGGGTCTTTAATTGAAGCAGAGATGCAGATGGTTTTTACAAAGTGTTAAAAGTCTAGAAAAATATGAATATAATATTGGCAAGTGCTGTTTATCAGCCATAACAGCAGTATTAATATTGAATATCGGCCCAAATTTTCAAATTGGTGCATTCCCAATACACTTTGCAACAAAAGGGATCATAGAAATAAAAAATTAATAATAGAAAAAAAGATTGAAATTTTAGTCGAAATGTATATTTTTTTTGCAATGTATGTTTACATGTCTTGATGTCAGAAGGGTTATTGATCAGAAATTGTAACAATAGCATCCAATAAAAAATATTAATAAAAAACGCTGAATGCAGACTTTGATGTACTTTTTATTAATGAATAGAAAAAAATTAGTCCAAATAACACATTCAATTGAGCTCAGTATGGGTTTACATATCTGATCTGACTGTTCAGGTCAAGTTCTTTAAACTTAGACTACAGGATCCTGCTTACAGTTTAGCAAAAACAAATCTTCTGAATCATAATCTAGCTAATTTTCAAACTCCAAATTAAGTCTATTTTTTCCCACAAAGCCTTGGTTTGAAATATGAATTAAACAAAAACATCATTAAACACAGAGACGCTTACTGACTGAATACGAGTCAGGCAAAGGGTCGGGTCAGAGGTCAGGAGATGATGTTGGTGTCTGTTGGTCTGTCAGGTCAGGTGTCGTTTTGTTATGACAACAGTCGCCTGGGGAACAAAAAGCTGCAGTGTTATTAACAGGAAATGGGGTGACATCTTTTCAGCTTAAAAGTGCTTCATTTAACCAAGCTGTCAGTCTACTTTACCTTTAAATAAGAAATAAGGAACTAAATGAAAGTAGAACAACAAAGCCAGAGCATGCAAGCTGACAGACACAGTGCCTTAGAAAAGTCTTTGTAAAAAAATAATAATAAAAAAATACATTCACAGATGGTCTCTGTCCAACCTGACTCAGTAAAGAAGAAAAATTAAATAAAACATTTTCTATTAAAAATGGAGGTTTAAAATATTTAATCCTATTAAATCAGACTCAAGGTTTTGAACAAAACACAACAAAATGAAAAAGGTTTGCAGGATATGAAGACTTTTGCAAGGCTCTGTTATTGTGAAACGAGGGCTGAGCAATAAATCTATGTTTTCAATTCATCACTTTTTGAAGACTTCATTTTTGGAAAATTTAGACTTTTTTTCTCACCAATTCATCTTGCTTGATAAACTTGTTTTACAGTTTCTAGTTATTTAGACTTTAAATACAAATCACCTCTGCCATGAGGTATTATAGCCAGGCTAAAAGTTTTATTTTTATAATTACGGGAATAAAGTCATAATATTATCAGAATAAACTCATAATATTAGGAGAACTAAAGTGGTAATTTTAAGAGAACTATGACATTAAAAATTTTAATTAAAATGAGAAATGTTAAGCATCTTGTGAAGTTATACTTTGTAATCAGTTTTAAAAATAATACTTAATCTTTTATCACATCAGCATTGAATTATTATCAGTAGTAGAACTTTAAAACAATGTGCAAAAAACTGACTTTATTTAGAAAAAGAACTACACAAACTGAGGTGGTCACATCAGGTTCTGATAGTTACATTTTTTTTCCATGTTTCTTTACGTATTTCATAATGGGTTTTTTTTCTGGGGGGTTCTGTTAATATTATGACCGTATTCTCTGATCTAAACAAACATGCTCAGACATACAACTCACAGAATTAATGATTCTATTTTAGAATAAGGAGAGAGCAAAATAATAATAATAATAAAAAAGCCAGCAAAAAAAATGGTTAAAATTAAAAAACGGATCTGGTTTGAAAGAAATTCTTTTTTTAAATTAGACTTTATTTTTAATCCTTATCGCCCAGCCCTATGTGAAACTCATGCACACAATTCTAACTACAATACCATGAGAGAAATTAACAAGGTGTTAGACACAGGGTTTCCCCTCAGAGTTTTAGAAGCCTGGCAGGCTACTAGGCTTGACTTGTGCCCCCACCAGGCTAAGAGTTGTTTATTTGTCATAGGTTTCCGGAACCACTGCCAATCTTGTACTGGTCTACATGCCAAGAACTTAAGCAAATAAAGTGACAAGTCATGGATAAAGGACCAATACATTTTGGACACTTTAATTAGTATGAAGTGACTGAAATAACTGTTTGGTTTTTGTTTGCCTTTTAAGATTTTACAGTTGGTGTTTAGGTATTGCTAATAATATCTTCCAACAATGCAAATTTAAAAAAAATTTAACACAAAAACATGGTGGGCCACAGGGTGACTGCCCGGGCGCTCCTACCACCAGGCTTAGCACGTTTTCTGTGGGAAACCCTGTAGAAGTGTGTACAACATTTAAGCATCATTTGCTTATGTTCCTTAAAATGTAACCCTTACCTGCCGGTTCTGGTCTAGTAGGTCCGCGGCCGCTTGTGAGACTCCTCCCGAGGAGGATCAGCCAGCATCACCTTCATCTTCACTCCATTGACGATCCGACCGTGGAGCACGGCCATGGCCTCATCTGCACACTGAGACGCACAAAGACACATGAGTGAAACTCACACCAACTCCTACCCACCAGGCTTCACACTTGTGTCTTTGTGTCAGTGGGTAACTTCTCATCGGAGCAGACAGAAATCACATGTGGGGTCACCCAGGGCTCAATTCTGGGACTCCCATTTATCTACATCCTCCTGCCCGCTCACATTGTGACAAGAAAAAAAGTTACCATAATTACACAGATGATACACAGCTAATGTAACTAATTAACTCTGAATCCATCCAAGCACTGAACAGATGCTTAGAACAAATCAACATACGTATGTGCCATAACTTTCTCCAGCTGAACAGAAACAAAACCAAAATTATCTTTGGACCTCAGGACTCAGCTTCAGTTATTACAGCTGGAAACTAAAGATCAGGCTGAAATCTGGACCTGATCTTAAGGCCCAGATGAACTCTGACCTGAAGCTACATAAAGACAGTTACAAAGTCAGTCTTTTACCACCTGAAAAACATTTCCAGGATTAAAGACTTTTTATGATCTAAAGCACTTTGAACTATTGATGACATGTGCTATACAAATAAACTTGACTTTATTCATTCATTCCTGAGAGACTCACCTGTTTGTCAGCATACTTCATGTATCCAACCTTCCTTCCTGGAACCAAATGAACCTCGATCAGGGAACCGAAGCGACTGCAGAGACAGACGTTAGCAGGCATGTTTTAGCTGGGGATAACGCAGAAACATGGCGACGGAGTGGAGTGACAATGTTTACCAGAAGACGTCCTCCAGCACGTCGAGCGGCAGCGGGGAGGGGTTGAAGACAACAAACAGGCGCTCTTTGGCCTTACTGTCGGATGGAGCAAGCTTCTTGAGAGGCGGCAGGGTGACGTCAGTCTGAATGCGAGACATCTGTGAGACAGACGAGTATCCCTGGTGGAGAGAGACGCATTTTCACACATCTGGGCGGGACATATTAGTTTTACCAAAAACAATAGGTTTAAGTGATGCTACCTCCCACCTGCATGTGGCAGTATGGGTGGAAGACATGAATTCCAGCTATAATCAAATCAGATTGAAATCTGATTTACGATTTTAATCTATTATTTTTCCTTTGAATTATTTTAGCTTTTTTGTTTTTGTTTTTTTTTTACAAATGACAGAAAATATCTTTAGAAGCTGGCTTTATTTCAATCATTCCCTCACATGACCGTAAATCAGAGTTGGGGCTGGGGGAAAGATGGTAGTTCTTGGGTTAGCTAAAGAGGATTGGTGAAAAAATAAATTCAGATTTTGCAAAACTGTAAATCTTCAAAGGAAGAAAATTTTATTAAAGATAAAATTGATAAACTCTCCATTCCTTAGGTGGCAGTATTTCACATTTCTACTACACTATCTGGATGTTGAGTCAATATGGTGAATAACAAAAAGTCCCACTTATTTTCACACAAAAGTGTTAATATCACAAAATTCCTTCGGCAAATATTTCTAAAGTAGCACCACAAAATCAGATATTTTGATTGTAAGAAGAAAAAACAATTACAAAAACAGCTGTGAAATTCTGAAGGAACCAATTCATTATAAAATAAAAAAAAAATTCCCTTCTCACCCACCGCGGGTGGTGTTTCTTCCTCTTAGCTCGGGTCCTCTACCAGAGGCCTGGGAGCTTGAGGATTCTGCGCAGTATCTTGGCTGTGCCTAGGACTCCACATTTCTGGACTGAGATGTCTGATGTTGTTCCTGGGATCTGTTGTAGCCACTGTTCCAGTTTGGGGGTGACTGCC
>CAEFZY010016067.1:0-12493 GCA_903066815.1 Brachyrhaphis roseni
TCCCTCGGCGTCACATTTTGACGACTTAGGAAAAACACGTTTGACGTGGATTATTTACGCGAAGGGCTCTCACAAACACGGCCGAAAATTCAAACCCCCTCGAATTGGGGGTTGGTCTATGGTCTATAAAACATGTTGATTACATTTTTTGCACAAAATCATTCTTAGATAATGAGATTTTAGTCTGGTTTGAGTTCCTTTCACAATGAGCTGTTTTAGAGCATCTTGTCACTTTACATCTAAATAAGCTGCTGCTGGCTACGCCCCCCAACACAACCTTTACACTCGCATGTGAAAATGGCTGCTAACAGATGCACAATTATATAACTGTACATCTTTGAAAAGCAGAAGTGGAACCTCCTGCACAACCAACAAAGATGCAGGAAGTGGTTTCTGGATGGTCAGTCAACAACAAAACACTTGTCTTTACCAGCAGCTATTATACAGCAGTAAATCCAGCTGATCAAACGTGCTGGAGCTCTGTTTGGGTTGCTAGGTAATGGGCCGGGTTTTCCGGGTATTGCTAGGTAACGGCATAGTGCCTGCTGATTTCTGATGTTATATTTCAGACGTTTTAGAAACAGCTCATTTTCCAAGCACCAAAAAAACATTAATCTATTACCAAAAAGAATGGGTGAGTGGTTTATTAAGCACTTTGGCTGTTTTTAGAATTAGTTAAGACCCAAATCGAAGAACCAAAAAGTGCAAAATGTGAACTTTGATTAATAAGTCCCCTTTCCCATGGAGATCATTCTCAGACTTTGCCTTCCCAAGTTTATTTTCAACCAGCTTTTCATTGGAGGTCGATTGCATTTCTGTAATTATTGATTTAATTTTGTGGCTCATAAAGTGAATTTCCTTTGGTAGACTTTTAACCAGGCCAATCAGAGAACAGAAGAAAAAGTTGTGAACTATAACGCTGAGTTTCTGAACCTTTGGCTATTGAGAAACATCTGCTTCCCCAATCACTAACATTTGACTTATTTAATGTGCCAAACCTAAATAAAAATAGGTAAGTGCAATTGTGTAACTTAAATGTATAAGTATTAGATAGATAGATAAATCTTTATTGTCATTGTCACAAGAACAACGAAATTTGAGAAAATGCCATCAGTCAGTACAAAAAAGATAACTGTCTCAGAATGTACACACAGTGTAAGAAGTAAATGAGATATATACTGTATATATATATATATATATATATATATATATATATGTATATATCAAAGAATTATTCAAAATATAATTTTTAAGAAAATTAAGCACACTTAAGTCAATTTGAGCATTTTGATTCGAGTTAGACTCACTTTTCTGCACCTCTAATAACTGAATCACACTCTTGACACAATCAATCTCATAAAATAAAATAAAACAAATGAGGCCTACCTTTTTTAAAGAGAAGCTCATTCCGACGACGACTTTTCTGGGATGTAAAAAGGTTAATAACCTCATGTTTGCTGACAGGAGCGTGTTGTTCCTCCATATTGTGACGCGGTGGACCTCCTCCAATTGACAGGCGATAACTTTACACTGTTCCCAATCAGACCAGTGCCGGATTTACGTTTATTTGTTTATTTATTTTGTAAGATAAAGATTTTGGATAAATAATTCCCTGTTGGGTCCAAGCTGTGACTCCGCTACACAGCAAACACCGAAAGCAGAAAAGAGATTTGTTAGCTAGTAGCTACACTTGCCGTTAGCCAAACACCCACGTACAATTGCACGCTAGCCACGTGACTGTACGTCGATCCTCATTGTCTGAATCCCAAACGGAGGGGGCGTGGCCAAACGTCTGTCAATCATTCTTCTGCATGCAGGCGGTCATAGAGAAACGGATGGCACTGATTAAATGAGAAGTTAGGGATTGGTTCTGTTGTAAGTTTCACAAAATGTGATAAATTATTTTTAATTTGTGTTTATTAGGTATTTTAACATGTTTATTGTAAACACCAGTGAGGGTTTTATCTCTACTAGCTCACTTATACCAGCCGTCCCTGTCAGTATGTAACGTTTATAAAATGTTTTTACATATTTGTTAAAACTGTCACTATGTTGTTACAGTATAAGACCTAATCTGTAAAAAGACAGACCTCTTCCACCTCCTGCCTGAGCTATTATTGCCATCTGAACAAATGTACGGCTGCTGTCAAAAAACAACCAATCAGAGTCAGGGGGAGGGCCTTAGTGCTGTCAATCACTCAGGTATGCAATGCTAAACGTGCTAATGCTAGAAAAGAACTTATCATTGCAGGAAAACGTCTTATTTTCTGTCATTTGAGCTGTAGCATTCATGACGGGCTCTACTGTTGGATGACGCTGTAGCAAAGTAAGTCTCATACCATAATGTCACAACATAGTGACAATTTCAGCAGCTATTTTTTTATTTATAAAAGTACTGCAGCTTTAAATGGTGATCAAAACAGAGGAAATCAATAAAACGGCAAAAGATACCACAAACATTTTAGATAGAATCCCTACAGGTATCCAAAGAATCCATTAGAAATCAAGTTTCTCTGTTACACAAAACATGATGACTACAGTGGCAACAGCATCAAGAAACACACAGGCATCTTCCCCAGAAAGCCTCTTTATTCAGATTCAGAGTTAATGCCACAGCAGTTGCATCACCAGTCTGTAAAAGAATCCCTGAGTCAGAATGAACTCGATTCGCTGCCTGCGCAGTAAAGCACATCATGCAATAAAAAAAGAAATAAAGGAGTGCAGTAGGAAATGATTAATGACTGCTGAAAACTGCTGTGGGAGCAAAATTTAACCTCAGTCTCCTCTGGTCGCTGGAGGTATTCATCACTGTAAGCCTTCTGCTGCTGCCCCCTAGTGGTAGATTTGGTTGTAGCCTGAAATAACGGTGCAGTCAAAGACAATGTGGAAAACCAAGTACTTCTAAACAAAGCATCATAATTATTTACATTATGTACATAAAACCCATTGATTTTAGGGAGGAATACTAATAAAAGCAGCTACGCACAGCTCTAGTTTCTAGAGGACATTCAGATTTAGCTTATTTACATATGAATGTGTCGCATATTAATTTAGTGAAGTTTGTGGATGTGTCATGAAAAACAAAGGTGAATGAATGTTACTGAATATGGGTGGAGAAGCTGCGCTCCTTTCACCTGCATGGCTGCGTGTTCATGCAGAGAAACTCAGACAAAGCCAAAGAAATCCAAGGAGTAAGAGTTACTTTGTGATTAAATCCTTTAATAATCTCAAGTGTTTAAATGGAAGAAAACATAAAAAATAAAAGCTGTAGAAAAATAATTTAAAAAACCAAAAAAAAAACCTAACTAAACAGCTGATGCAAGAGGTGCAACTAACAGGGAGAACTGGAGATTTTTCCAACGTGAAATGCTTTTAGCTGGGCTTTAATTTGTTAATTAGAAATTAAAGAAAAGAAAAATAAAAACATTTTGAACTTTTTTCCCCCAGAAACATATTTGTTTTTCAAGAGTGACAGAAATTGTTGAGAAAATTTGTATCAGTTATATATTTCTTATATAAAAAGAAATAAGACCCTTTTTAGTGGTGTAAAACCCCCCTGTGAATTAATCACAGGAAGCTGCAAATTTACCTGATACAAATGTCTTACATTTTCCAATTTCACATGAGTTAACTAATAAATATTTAAAAAATATTAACACTAATAATCAAGCAGCACTAATTTATTAAGGGCCTCAATTCAATAAATAAAGTGGTCTATAAACATTATTAGATGTGATAATTTAGATAAACATTTATGTGTCCAACATTTCAAAGACTGGTGGAAAACATTAACTGAAATTTGAATGTATTTGTAAATTTTTTTAGAATGTTTTCAATATTTACCGACCTCATGTTTAACAAATAAGAATATTTTTAATAGAAATTCAAATTACATTTAATGTTTTCACATTGAATTACATTTTACAAGTGATTGAAATAAATTCTAGGTAAATATTCCAAATGTATCCATGTATTTATTCATTTGCACACAATTCTTAATTTAAATGATCACATGTATAAATGCTGATTTAGGATCCATTTATTCTTTAAATTGTGTGGTTCTTTTGGCCCTTGATGCTAATTAAGGCTTGCATGAAATCTGTCCGTCTATAGACGACTACGGAAAGAAGAACTGGACATTTCTCTGCTCAAAAATAATGATGCTTTGCTTTTAAAATGTGGAAACCTGCGTGCAATTTTATATTCAAGAAATCAAAATCTTCCTATAATGTATTCAACAGTGATTTTTATTCAAACACAACCAAAAAGTTTCCTAGAAATCATCTGAAATTATTTAAAGTGGATAACAAAAGATTTTTCTATATAAAAAACAACTCAGATTTAAAAAAGTGGGTTTGATGCAACAAAAAACCAACTTCCTATAAGTCATTTAATCAAATAAAGCAGTTTATCTTCTCTTACAGATTGTTTTTTTATTCTTAAACAAAACAAATAATTCCTTTTTTGTCCACTTTGAACATTTAAAGTGATTTTTTTCCCCCCAAACAAAACCCTCCCAAAAAGAAATCCCTTCAATTAACATCTTCCTATTAGTCCACGGTTTAAATGATTCGGTCATTTTGCTAATTAACTCTTTCTACTCCACCATGCATTATTGTAATGACAGGAATGAAGGGTGAAGATTTAAAACATAACAAAAGTGGCGTTATGCGTTTCAAAGGGAGGTAAATAAGCAATCCCTTGCCTGAGCAAGCTTGATTTAAGGCAAAGGTTAAAAATACTCCTACTGCAGTCTATGCTAACAGCTGTGTGGCTACATGAAGACAGTTGGTGACCTTTGACCCTTGAATCTGCTGCCATTCATGTCCCACCATGAGCTGCGTTTCGGGAAGGAGGTCGAAACGGCACGTTTAGGAGGTCGGAGGTCGTCCACCTTAGACGTGGTTGAGAAAACAAACACTCCTAGACGTGGAAGTGAAATCCGGTAGGAGAAATGGAGGAAAAACGGGAAGTTTGGGTTTTAAATGAGGGAAGTTTCCTCGGTTTTCACATTCAGAGTCCTTGCTGCAGCTCAGCAGACACCAGCCCATCTGAGAGACTAAAGTCAGGATTATAACTTTATATTTAACTCATTTTTTAAAGAATTTCCAACTAAATTAACAATTAATTTCACTTGAAATAGATTACAATGAAGCAGATGATTAGAGATCCACCGAAACATCACTCTTCAGTGTGGAAGTGGTTGCTGAAGGAAGAAAACATAAGTCGTTTACAGAAATTTGACTTCTTTTTTTTTAAGCAACATTTGTTTTGAAATGTTGCCAAACTTTTGGAAACCTTTAAGTTTAACCTAATATGAAAAACATAAAATCTTACCAAGTATGTTTGATCTAGTTTCTGGTGCAAATATCTTACTACATATTAAATAATACAAAAACTAGCTTATTACAAGTAACTTTTCAGCAAGAAATAGCAGCTTGTAAATATGTAATAGTAAGAATTAATATATTCATTTTTAAAAAAGCTCTGCAGATTTTATTTTACCTGTAACATGGGAAAAATGTAAGTTTTAAGGTAAAAATTCTGCCAGTGGAACTACAGTAGTACTCTTTTGTTTTTAATCAATATTAAGGAATTATTGATTTAAAATAAGCAATTATATTTTGCTGAAAAGTTACTTTTAAAGTTAGACTTGAAATATAAAAACTAAGATATTTGCACTAAAAACTAGACCAAAAATACTTGGTAAGATTTTGTGTTTTTGCAGTGTACAATAAGGTGACTGAGAAATTACTAACATAGAATGCTTAAATATTAGTTTCTTTTCACAGCAATTATTATCTTCTTATGCTTCAAAAAGACTCTTTTAATACCGTTAATGTTCTTAAATGAAGAGGTTGGATGTTGGGTTATGATCGGTGGATCTCTAATTGTCTTTTCACTGAATTATTTCCTGTTTTTTTGCATTTAGTTCAAAAATTTTAGCCATTTTGTGGTTTAGTTGTAGGAATCGGAGCACTGTGTGAAGCGGGCTTTCACTGGTTTGTGTAAGTTGATTAAGGGGAGCCAGTCTGGGCCGAGCGGCACCGATTTCCATCAGAACAAGGGGAACGATGGATCCTGGCGTTGGGAAGAAGCACTGCTGCTGGATAACAGAAATTAATCAGTGTGGATCAGGAAGTGTTGCGTGAGGAAAGGAATCAACAGCTGACAGGAAGTGGGCATGGCTTTTAGAAAATGACCTCAGACTTATGATTCTTGTTTAACGGACTTAATTGGGAGTTTGGTGGGTTTACAGTACTGCATCTCCCCCCCTCCTTATCATCTGTGATAAACCAGAGCGCATCATTCCCACACCTTCTGGTCTTCGTCTCTTCCTCCGCTGAAGGCAGGATTTTCTTCTCTTTTTTGACTCTGGTGTTGGTTTTGTTTTCACAGGTGGGCCTCCTCCCCGGCCTGCTGACGGCAGGAGGAGGATGGAGTCGGGCGGGGAGTGAGACGCCACGGTGAGACGGACGCGGTAGGGGGGAGGGTCACAGTTTATTCTTTTTTCTTGGCCTCCTGGTTTCCGTAACTGGAGCCTGTTTTCTTCACCTCTGTGACCCCGATGAGACGGCGAATAGCTACAGAGGCTGGCAGAGGACAAAAAGAGAAACAAAAGACAAGCAAGGGTAAAAGAGGACATTAATGTGAACACAATTGGATTATATTTTCCTTCTGGTCCAAGCGACGCCTGTTGAACCTACCGATGATGAGGAAGGTGATGAAACCGATGATGAGGAGCGGGGAGCCGCTGACGACCACGCCACATGCTAATCTGATGAGGGGCGACAACAGGACGGTGGCCCAGAACAGGAAGTTGAGCAGCGTCCACGGGCGGCGCGGGGGGATGATTGTGGGTCCGGGGAACTTTCCTTCCTTGTTGTACTGCTCCTGTAAGGCGTCCTGACACACAAAACAACAAAAACATTGCATTCAACACACAAAAAGACACACACATCTATGCATGACGAAGGTAAAGATCCAGTTCTTACTTTCTCCTGGTAGAGCTTGTGCAGCCAGTTGGCACACTCCTGTTCATCATCCGGAATATCCTCCACAGAAAAACGCCTGGATGGGAGAACGCCAACGATTACAAGGATTAAAGTAAGAAATCGGCAACGACAGCCAAATTTGCAGAACCGTAACTCTGTGACACTTTGCGTTATCTGAAAAATAGCAACGGTTTCTGAAAACAGAGACGTTGCGCTTTTCAGCCAATATTGGGTTATTACAGTGATTTCACTCCTGCCTTTTCAGGAAGTGAAATTAATCTGGAGGGCGCTCAGTTAATAGACTGTTAACTGCAAAAATAACTTGCTAGATATTGAAAGTTCCAGTTGTTATGGACAAGTGGGCAAATATATTTACTCACAGGACATTTAAATAACTGTGTACACTTAAAATAAGCACAAATATCCAGGCAGAGATTTGAAACTTAGGTCTTAGAGGTCACAAATTATGTTTAGCGACATTTCAGACAAAAAAAGTCAGAATTGGCCAGAAAACTGCAATCGGTTCACCCGTACTGGTTACCAACAGTTGTAGTTCCAGTTGGAAGTAAAACTAACAGAAAGTTTTTGTTTTAAGTGGCAACATTTAATAATAGTAGCATAAAATGCCTCCATCTTCAACTTTGTGGTTCTTTTTCCTTATATTTTCTACCAACTCCTGATTAGTTAAAGAAATTGAAATCTGCTTCTGGCTTTTCTCTAATGTCCTTTGGGAATATTTAAAGTTTTTCACCCTGTTATACTTTACAAAGTTATACTTTGAGGTGTTGAATATTCTGTAATTTATTTACTGATTGCGATGCATCACTTACCCAGCTTATCTTAAATATTATTAGTAATTACATGACATTAATTTAAGGTTCTTTCAGAGAGGTTTTATAATATGCACATTTAAGAAGGTTGAAAAATATTAATGATAACTTGGTGACCATAAACAAACTTTTTGGGACGGTCCCGTTTTAAAAATCCAGAAATGAGAACCAAAAAAAATAAAAAAGTTCAACTTGCCACTCGACCTGAAATATATCTGACTGTCGGTGCCAAATGAATGGATTGCAAAAAAAAAAAAAAAAAAAACCTCTAAATGTGTTTAATGGTGGTAATAAAAAAGGTTTAAAAATGTATCTGTAATGGGATAAATTCTCACCATCTTAACCTGACATATTTATTATTTATCAGTTATTTCTGGAACATGCCAATATTGTGAGAAATTTATAGATACCAATTTTAGTTGTTTTTGCCATCTATTCTTTTTGTTCTTACTGAATTTTATTGTAATAAATGGGTTCATAATGACAAGAATTTCTTTAATAAAGATTATCATCACTCATTTTAATTTTAAAATAATTTCTCCCCCTCACCTTTAATCGCTAAAATTTATTTAAAAATAATCATGTTTGGAAGATGCACAAGTTTTCCCAGATCTTGGAAATTACCAAAGTAAATGCAATAGTTTTCCAGACTTTTGAGAAACATGTGGTGTGCAGTGCTTGCTTTCAGCCACCAGAGGGCGCTCTGCTAGTTCATTTAAATCCCAGAAGGTAACTGATTTGTCTTTCCCAACAAGGAAATCCTCATAAACCAGACACATCCATGCATTTCTGTCTAATTAAGATTAAATAACCAATAATGTTGCTGTCGTTATGAATGGATTTCATCCTGTCTTTTTATTTAGAAGAATGGCTGACTAGTAAAACCATTATGAAGCCATTAAGACGTCCAGCCAGCTGATAAAGGACACAAATAAATCAATTTCTCATGTTTTATTAAGATAGAGAGCATAAAATGAACTCACTTAACACGCAGGTCAGCTTTGTATTTTTTGCCGTTGACGATGTCCAGCAGAGTGGGAATCTGGTTGTCCTTGAAGTTCAGAGTCACATCATACACAGCATTGACTGTGAAACAGAGGAAAACGAAATGAGAAACAAAATCCTGTGGCAGTTTGTGATGTCTGTGTTTGCTGATGCACTGCACCTGTGCCTTTCAGACACTGCATGGTGGTGGTGAATCCTTTGGTTCGGGGTAGAAGGTGATACTTGAGCTTGGGGAGGCCTTTACTCTCCGCCACCTGCATGCTGATCTGGTGTTTCTTCTCCGTGAAGCGGGTTCCTTCACAGTACAGCAGAAACTGGAGGCAGAAGCTCAACTTATACACAAAAAACATCAAAGAGAAGGGTTTGGGAGTCCTCTTTTCTCTAGTCTCATTTAATCAGCTTGGTTGAATTACAGATCAAATGCACCTCAGTGAAACATGAGGCTAAAACAATGTCACCACCCAACCTCACAGGACCACTAAAGCTGACAGATAGAGGGCAAACCAACTTAACTCTGCCCGACTTATCGGGGTAATAACGTCTGATCTGGTTCAAATAAAACTGATGCTTTTAAACATGCTGAGAAAGAGACGGATACTGAACACAAAGACACAGGAACAGGGTTCCTGCAGGTTACATTCAAGACTTTTTAAGACCTGTATTGCGACAAACGTACAAAAGAAAATAGAAAATAAATTGCAGGGAATCACAGCAGAAGTGAGCCAAAGGCTAAGATGAACATTGTCCTGCCAACTGCTGATAAATTTGCCAATGATGGATTTTAGAAAAAGTTAGCTACCACAGACATGTTAGCAGCTAGTTAGCAGTAGCTAACTTAAACTTTCGCCTGACAGAAAAGTCCTGTGAAAAAAACCCCGCTACTAATGCAAGAGACCAAATAGTCCAACAACATTTAAAACCTGTGATTCACATATGTTATGCTAAGCTAAGGCTAACTTACAAAAGTAAGACCATTTAAAACTTTAATTTTAGATGCATTTAAGACTTTTTAAAGATGTGCGGACAGCCTGAAGGAAATAATCTAATGCTGTTTTTATTCACATCTACTGCAGTTTTGTGCTTTAAAAATCCAGACAAACATAATAACAGGGAAAAACTCTAGATATTGAGACAATATTAACTTTAGTCAGTTCTCTCAAGTCTTTTAAGGTATTAATAAAAAGTCTTGCAGAAAATTTTATTTCCGTTGTTTGTTTTTGTTGAAATAAAACCAGTAAAGAATCTCCGTGACATCTTGATAGTCTCCATTTGGGCAGCGATCGTTAAAGAGATGCTCCCACTGATATGATTGAAAAGCTGCCATTTTGAAAAATACTGCAAAGATTTGACGAAGTAGTTCGCCTGGACTTGGATTTTTTATTTTATTTAATTTTTTCCTACCTGGCACTTCTGCCCATTTTCCCTGTTCAAGTTGAAAGATTTAAGTTTTTGAATTAGTTTAGGTTACAGAAACTTTGTAATTAATTTGAATTATTGTTGTTTTGTTTACTTATTTTGGAAATTTAAACTATCTTCTAGTTCCAGTGGTAAATGTCTTTTAGATATTAAAGTTTTTGCCATTATTATTATTTTAGCCAAAAATGGTCTCTGAGTGATACTATTATGGTTTATCGCAATAATTTCTGGGACAATTTCATTCAGCAAAACTTATCACCACAGATCTATCTGATAAAATGTGTATTTAATCTTTATTTTTCAATTCAGGGCGAATATTTTATTATCTTAATTCTATGAGATGGACCAATACGAAGAATTAATAAAACTATATTTGAATAAGCGAATGTCTGCAGGTATATTACATGGTGGGCCATAAGTTTCCATGCATAGGAGAATGTAAAATGTATATTTCTTTTATATTTTAGATTCCCAAGAAGATGTGTTTGACAGAAGAGCAAAAAATTTAAATTATACTGATGGCTGGATCGGGAATCAGTCGCATGGTTGCACAAAACTTTAACAGAAAACATGGAACGAGCATCACACACAACACTGCAGCAAAGCTTATTTGCAAGTTTCAGAAAACTGGAAATGTTGCATATCAACCATGAAGTGGTCCAAGATGTGCAGCGACTACACAGAGTCCCACAAAAATAAAACAGTTGTCCAATATAAAATGTTTATTTTTTCCATGTATGGAAACTTATGGCCCACCCTGCAGGTCTAAAATGAGTAACAACCCATCCCAGTTCAACATGCCACCACAGCACTCACCCACATATATTCAGGATAATCTTTGAGCCTGTCCAGGCCTGCAAAAACCGTTTCTCTGTCCTCCTCCCACTTTCTTTTGCAGAAAACGATTTCTAGAAAGTACCAGGTCCAGCCGATCAGAGGGACCTTCAGTAGCTCGTGTTTGGCCAGCACTTTTGAACTCTAGAGGCAGGAAAGAAACTTTTACAGTTAGAACGATGTCAAAATAAAAACCTGAGCTTCCTGCCAATGTGCATAGACACAGTTTGGAGCTTCACTGACCCCTAAGACCCCGTATCTTTCACACATGGTCCAGCCACACAGGAAGTCGATTTCAAAGTTGTGGTTGAGGATGATGATGACATGCTCCTTGCCGAACTTGTCCACCGTAGCCTGGTCGGTGTATAGGGTGCATTCTGTGCCCGACCACCATTCCAGCATCATCACCAGCTCTAAAAAATAAACAAAAACAAATGACAGAATTAAACAAACTTCAAGATAAAATGTAAAAAAATGCTGAATCTGTTCCAGTGTTTAAGGTCATGGTTTCAAAAATATCTGTCAGGGGTTAGCGTTAGCAGCTGAGTCACAGTCTGTTGTGGAAGTAGGTGAAAGTTCAGCATCCAGCCTGGTGTCTGCTCTGCCACATGCGCAGTAAATAAAGAAACTCTGCTGCTCTCTTTATAGACACAGAGCCTCACACTCTTTGAACTTTGTCACATTTTATCATATTAATGTTGTTTATTCATCCAACATAAGACAACATGTAATTGTGAAGTAAAGTGCAAGATGAGTTGAGCAGAAACAAAGTAGAAGTGGTGCAACCTGTTTTTTCACTTCCAATATGACTCTGATATCGAATCTATGAGAATTAGCCAATACTGATCAGATATCAGCACAAATCATACACACTTCTACCTATTTTGTAGTATGGAATATTAGAAAAGGCTTTATCAAGCGATATTACTCAGATAACAATAGGTATGAGAACAACTGACTGTTTTTTGGCCAATATCGGATCAATATCCTGTATCAGCAGAGTCATTTTCTTTCTGTATAAGATTCAGTTCAGTTTTATTCAAGTCCTGAATGGGCAATTCATTTTGCAATAATTATATATATAAAAAATACACAAAAACTAAGGGACAAACTATCAAAGACAATAAAGTGTGCCAAAAAAGACATCAGATCTAAATCGATACATGATAGGAAGAGTACAGCAAGTTATATCATCGACAACCAACAACTAACATCTATAATATACTAAAAAAACGGAGAATTTAAAAACACAAACTGTGTGTATTTACACCCAGCTGTTGTGTGCAAATACACACAACAGCTGGGTGTAAGGCATCAGAGGTTTGTTGGAGAACATGCAGAAGTCCGATAAGATGTTGTTATCGAGGAATGTCCTTGGGAGCGCTCAGCTCCACAGCTGCATGGATAACAGGA
>CAEFZY010016072.1:0-11532 GCA_903066815.1 Brachyrhaphis roseni
CGGCCCGGGGTCTTTCTGCATGGAGTTTGCATGTTCTCCCTGTGCATGCGTGGGTTCTCTCTGGGTTCTCCGGCTTCTTCCCACAGTCCAGAAACATGACTGTCAGGTTAATTGGTCTCTCCAAATTCTCCCTATGTGTGAGTGTGTGTGTGCTTGGTTGTTTGTCCTGTTTGTCTCTGTGTTGCCCTGCGACAGACTGGAGACCTGTCCAGGTGACCCCGCCTCTCGCCCGGAACGCAGCTGGAGAGGCACCAGCACCTCCCAACCCAATTAGGGACAAGGGTGTAAGAAAATGGATGGATGGATGGAGTATTTTTGAAAACAGTTAGCAACTGTTATCAGATGTGTCTTTATCTGCTAACAGTTTAAAGAATAAAACGGTTCCAGTGAACCTTTTACTTCCTTATAAATAAAAAATGAAATCCATTAAAAGCTTAAGAGAAACACTTTTAACAGTTTTAAAGAGTGAAATAATTTCTGATTTCCACATTGAGAAATGTTTTGCTGTTGATATAAGAGAAGTTTTAGAATAATAACATTAAATATTGTGATGGTTGGTCAATCTGGGATTCTTGTGAGAATATTATGATCAATATCCATAGGAATCTTAACAGTTATTAATGTGTGATGAAAATGTAATGTATACTAATAACAAAATTATCACAATTTAGCAAAGATATTCAACATTTCAAAAGGTTAGACCCATTATTTTAAAGTGAGCTTGTGTTGCTGCTAAATTACTCTGTTTAAAAATGCTAAAAGTTATGGACAGATAAGTAAGCAAAATATAAAAAAAATATAAATATATATAAAAAAATGTTTTATATTTTTTTCATCTATCAGAACAGAACCTGATGCCTTTGGTTTATGTTAGATATGAGTAATAATAGAGAAATGTTAAATTATTCAGAAGTGTCTTTTTCTTACAGTGACCCATTCTCTGCAGTATTTCTACATGACATCTTCAGGAATAGAAAACTTCCCATCATACGTCTCTGTTGGGTTTGTGGATGAAGTTCAGATAAGTTACTGTGACAGTAGAATAAATGAAAACATCCCTAAACAGGATTGGATGAAAAAACTGAGTTCAGAATATCCAGATTACTGGAAGGAGGAAACAGAGACATGTTGGGTTAAACAGCAAACCTTCAAAGCAAACCTAGAAACTGCCAAACAACGTTTCAACAAGACTGGAGGTTTGTTTGTAATTCACTTTGTACATATCACATATTTTTTAGGTTTTCCACATTGTTCTTGTACATTATCATGTCAGTGATTATTTTCCACACAGTTTTAGTTATTGTGCATCTAAAGTTCCTCTGTATTCTGAAACTTGATCATTGGGAACTGTTGCCATAACAATTCCTGTCTTAAAGCCCATAACATTACACTTTTGGAACATAAAGCAGTAATTGTTTAATTATTTGTGGCTATTGTCCCCTTTAGAGTTATGAACACATGGTTAACAAAATTAACTATTTTTGAGGGGAGGCATAAATGCAAAGTTGGCATTTTGTTCAAAGTGTTTAGTCAATTTGTTCAAAGGTTTAGGAGTTTATTTTTGATAGAACAGTCTTACACTGAAATACACGGGACAAATTATGGGAATGTATTTTAAATTTACTGATGTCTCTTTGTTTCAGGAGAACACATATATCAGCAGATGTATGGCTGTGAGTGGGATGATGAGACTGGAGAGGTCAAAGGTTATGATGAGTTTGGTTATGATGGAGAAGATTTAATCATACTGGACCCACAGACACAAAAATGGATCGCTCCAAAATCACAAACTATCAGCACCAAAGACAAGTGGAATAATAATAGATATGATTTAGAAGATGAGAAATCCTACTTAACTCAGATATGTGCTGAGTGGCTGAAGAAATATGTGAACTATGGGAGGAGCTCACTGATGAGAACAGGTATTACAAAACGTAATGTAGTTTAAAATGCATTTGTTTTGTATGAACAGGTTTTCATCACCGTTTTCATGAATTATTAGCCTTTGCAACAAGTTCTTACTGCATTGTTAAATCAGTCATCATCTTTTTCCTTCCACATTACATGACCTTGTTTACCTTTTCAGAAATTAACTTACCAACCTTCACTGTATTTTGAGATCTACGTTGCTTAAATAAATTAGTTACAAACAAAGCATGTTTATCTTTATAAAGAATCTAAAATTATTTTTGTATATGTAAATATCTTTATATATTCTGCAGAGCTTCCATCAGTGTCTCTCCTCCAGAAGAATCCATCTTCTCCAGTCAGCTGCCTTGCTACAAGTTTCTATCCTAACAGAGCTGAAATGTTCTGGAGGAAAGATGGAAAGGAGATTCACTGGGGTGTTGGTAAAGGAGAGATTCTCCCCAACAATGATGGGACCTACCAGATGAGCATTTATCTTGATCTGTCATCTGTCCCAGCTGAAGACTGGACGAGGTATGAATGTGTGTTTCAGCTCTATGGAGTCAATGAAGACGTCACCAAAAGGCTGGAGAAAACAAGAATCTTGTGCAATGAACGTAAGTAGTTAGATAAAATGACAGCAGCAACAGTGCTACCAACTGCACCACTGTGCAGCCTGACAACAACTTTATAACACTTGAAAATTACTGCAAATTATTAATGAAATAACTTAAAATTATAGTTTCTGAAAGAAAATACATTGAAGCCCAGAAACCAGAACAAGCAAAAGATGAACAAAACAAAAGCCTGGTCATGGTGTTTAGATGAAATGGCATAAAGAAACCTTTCCATGATTGTGACCTGGTTTGTTTTGCTCAACAGCAAATGTCACCAATGTGATCATCCCTGTTGTTGCTGCTGCTGTCCTCGGTCTCATTGCTGTGATTGGATTCATTATTTACAAGAAGAAGAACGGTGAGTTGGACATTTTGTCTTTGTTTTCCTGTATTGTGATTGTTGAGCTTTACCAAGTGAGAAACATTGAAGCTATATATCAACTTTAGACAGAGTCACGCTGATGTTTAGCCATGATTTAGACCTACGTATTTATCCTAGGTTTAAACCAAGCAATACTTTCTAGTCTAGAAGTAATCTAAATTTAGATTTACAGCCATGCAAAACAAATATGGAAAAGTGACAGAAAACTTAATCAAAAACTCAAAGACGACTTCGTTTGAGTTAGTATGAAAGAATTGAAACCTTATTTCAGATGTGATATTATTGTAATTAGGTAAAGTGTGCTTAAAAAGGCTCAGCATTTTCTTTGAGAACCAAAAATAGAAAAATTGTGGTAAACATGATTATATAATATTTGTAGTGTACTTGAAGATTGGAACTGGATCTTAATCTAAATCGTCTTTAAACATTTCAACCTTACAGGCTGCTGTTTGCTGAATATGACCAGATATAAAGTGCTGATACTTTTCTTAAAAATAGAAAAGTCAGTTAATCAGCATCATGATTTCCAAACAGAGCTCCTCTGTGACTGAGTTTGTTTGTAACACAGATTATTCAGAGCTCATAGAATATCTCTGAGACAGATGAGAAACTGATCATTTCTAATTGTAAAAACTTTTCTCAATTCACACACAACAAGAATAAAATCAGACCCGCTAAATCTGCTGAACTAATAGATTACTAATCAAATTAATGATATTCCTTAATATTAGTGGTAGGAGACAGTAGCTGAGGAATAGTGAGTTTCACAGGTTGATTTTTTTTGTCTGTAATTATGATAAAATCTGATGATATCAGCTAAAACCAATTCATTTATATATATGCTATATATATATATAGCATATATATAAATTTGTATATATATATGCTATATATACAAATTTATAGCATAGCATAAATTTGTATGCTATGACATACAAATTTATAAAATTTGTATGTCATAGCATTTTGGTTTAAATGTATCACATTAAACCAAATGTGATACATTTGGTTTAATGTGATACATTTAAACCAAATATCTACCAAATCTAGCCTGGAGGTATATGAATTATTTGGATGCATATTCATCTAAAATGCTCACTGGGTTGTTGTATCTGTTGAGAACGGCAGAAATGAAAGGACTTTTTTTTTTCAGGCAAAATCTAAAGTTGTTTTTTTTCTATTTATTTCAGCCAAGCGTCCACCATCTCGTAAGTAAAACCTCTCACCATTTAATCTGTTTTTATCTTTAGCTCTGTAATTTCCAAAAGTTTTTCTATTTTATATTCCGTCCTCATAATATTTTCTGTACATTTCACATTGGTTTATAGCAGAACATTTCTTCACATTCTTTTTGACATTACAGCTGTGGTAAATGGTCAGGCTCCAGAGGAAACCCAGTTTCTTCCACAAGCATGAAAAAGCAGAAACAGACCAACAAACAAGTGAGTTGCTGAAGGTTGAATGAAGCTTCTTTTATTAAACATAAGACCTGCATGTGAAAAAATGTTTTGTTTTTTTACCTGTAAAGGCTGGAGGAATGTTTTAAAAAAGAAAAAAAAAACATGGTTTGACAGTTTTACATTGGACACTTTTAAATTAAAGCACTCCAAATTCTCTTCAATCTCCATTTTTGGAGGATGTTTATTCAGTTTTACTCTTTGGAAAGGATCATGGAAATGACCAGGGTTTCTGCGCGGTAGTGAAAGGTAGTAAATTAATTATTTAATTAAGGCCAGTAAAAGGTAGTAAAGGTAACAAATAGATTTTGACTTGGTAGTAAATAAAATAAAAAAATCATGACCCTTTCAATATATTTAGTATTTTACATTGATGCTGACTTTTTGTCTTGAGTTTGTTTAACTATAAAATCTGTATTAAAAATTATATCTACTCCCAGGACCTGAGCTGGCGTTGATGGACTCGATTGATTCTGCTGTGCGCATGCGTAGTGTTGGAAGTGCCTAACGTGTTGGGACTAGCGAGTCATTTTGCGCCTCACCATGAGAAAAAATAAGTTTTCACCACTTTGGCTCGATAACCAGGTGACAGAGAAGCACTTTGTAAAGTATGCAGAAAAAAATATAAATCTGACCTGGAGCGGCGAGACTGTGATCAAACCAAACCGTGCGGAGCATCTACCAGTAATTAGCTGCGGATTCCTGCGCAGATTTTTTGGTGCGACACAAAGCGATGCAACTTTAAGCTCAGCTACGATTACAAGTATTACCGTCAGACCTCAGCAGAAAGCAGTACTAACAGCAACGCGACGGGTGGCGCAAACAGGCAGCAGACCTTCCTGACACCATTAACCTCAGAGCTGAGCTTCTCTGGCGCCTGAACACCGTTGCTACTAATGTAAGTTAAATAACATCACGACCTGCAACACAAACAGATGGCAGAGTGAACATGAGCCAAAATTTTAATTCTACTGCAGTTTTAGAAAAAGCAGTAAAACTTTTACCGGTACAGCATTCATCAGCTGATACCATACACGTTATTGTTTACAAGCAGAAATTTTGCAATTGTGCTGGATGAGAAAAGCCGATTCTTTTACTTGCCAACCGTAGCCGCGCTGCCGCGGTAGAACGATCCCATTAACAAAATACTGTAAAACCTGGAGATGTAGATGTTAACTCGGTGCTATGCGCAACAGTATAGGAAAAATATCGCAGAAAAACTGTTAAAGAAAAACTCAAAACCATTTTTTTCTCGCTCTCTGTGTCAGCTACTTGACAGGTAGACCCGTTGCCATAGCAACTGACAACAGAGCCACTTTACCTATCTGGATTCCACACCAACAAACATACAAATGTTTCCCACTCAAAAAAAACAAAACATTCAGTCTGTTTGTGTTTTCAGACCTGGTGTTTATTTTGCGGTTATTAATAAGTGATCAACTGAACGCAGCTGTGGTTGATTAGCTTAGCTTAGCTAGCTGCTCTACTGGTGATCTGTCAGAGTTGGTGTGTGGGTCGCCTTTTTTTAACTGAACCGAAACACATCAACGTAGTACATTATTTTTAAACTTGTGTTGACAATTAGCAGCAAAACAATATTATTGCTTTATTGAGAATAAAACATCGGTTTATAAAATTTGTATGTCATAGCATTTTGTTTATATTCTTAAAAAAAAACAACAACAAATATCCTAAGTCTTCTAGAAATGCTTTTGGAATATTTACATGTGAATCTTGGTGAAGATAAAGTTACAGTTGCACCTTCATCCCCCAGCAAGTGGGATAAAGTTTTGTTTTACTTGGGCCATCATGTTGCATGGGGCAGTGCTGTGAATTCACTAGTGGTGCACCGATCACAGTTTTCTGGCCGATTACTGATTATTAATCGTTAAAAACACTAACATGCTGATTCCGATTTTGCTCTGTACCGTTTTTTTGTCTGAAATGTCACTAAAAATTGCTTTTGGGAACTCTGGGATGACTATTGTTAACTGCAACCATGCAGACATGACCTGGTGGGCTGGTCTATCAAACCTCTCTCACAGCAGAGCAGAAGAGGACAGTGGCTGATTTTCAGATCTTTGCTGAGGGAAATAAGATCAGGGGATAAGATTGGCTTCACATGTCAGTATCCGCCGATCACCAATCTCCTAAAATTAAGGAAATCACTGCTGATAAATCAACTGGCCGATAAATCGGTGCACCCCTAGAACTCACCGCTCCTCCAAAAGAGCCTGCTGCTCAATTCTGTGTTGGTACTAAAAATATTGTAGAGGTAGTTAAAGGTAGTGAATTCAAGTCTAGAATTTCTGTATAGACCCTGATGACCAAACTACCTATTTATGTATGACTTTGTAAAACATACATAAAAAAGACACTTGTTGTTATCAGTAGAATGTTTTTATGGATCATATGAAATAACTGTGTTGATAAAAACTGATTTGAAATTTCTATTTCCAAAGCAAAACTATTTAGTAGTGCAACTATAGAAATTATTTATCAGTTAAGAGAGAAAGATTGCCTTTCTTAAACTGTTACAGCTTTGTTACAGCTGTGTAAATGAAGGGGAAAATGACCAACTATAAATATGTATAAAACGGTTCAGAAGATTCGAAAACTGATCCAAGAAGCAAACATGTTGCTTCAAAAGATGTGGTTGGATTTTAATTAACTTAGAAAACTCAAAGCAATCCCTTTTCAGCACAAAAAGCAAAACAAAAGAAATGAAAATGAACAGAAACAAAAATAACAATTTAAATTTGAGGGAAATTTTCAAACTGTCCAAAATCATCAGTATGACCAATATGATCATCAGCACAGAGCAAAGGATGCTAAGAGATTTTACTGAAAAGGCAGAAAAAACAATCACAGCTTTTGGGTTTTGTTGGTTTCAAAAGATACTTTAGTTTACCTTGATTAATTATACTTACAAAATTCCTCTACTTTCTCCTTCAATAAATCTTTTGTCTCTTTGTCTCTGTAGGTTCATCAGCGAAGTTTGCTCTGACCAAGAAATGGCAAAAGTTTATCCATTTTTGTTAAATTGTATTTCATGTCAAATTGGTCATCCGACCATTAACATTGACATTAACTGTTACTTCAAATGGCCATTATTATACTGTTTTTATTGTCTGAAAAATGTTGATATTGTTTTTAAACAAGTCAGATAAAGCTGAGCTTTTCATCCAAACAGTCACTTACAATTGGACTTTATAACTGCAAAAATCAAACATTTTACCTCAGGAGATTTTGGCTTCAGAAATAAGCCACCGTCTGTAATATAATATGTTGTGTTTATGTGTGTTAAAACTTTTCTGAACCAATCAACAATCAACACATTAATCTTTCCAACTTTACAATATAGTATGCAGGGTTCAGTTTTCCCTCACAGTGATGACTATGCATATACATTTGATATCTAGATGAGACAATATTCACCTGATTTTCATAAATATTTTGGTTTTGGGTAAATTGTATATTTTTCTATCATTACTTTTAGCAAAGTTGTTTTTTATTTCTATTCCTGTAAGCAATATTTTTGTACTTAATTTCTTATGTTGAGTTTAGTAAATTGGTGTTCTGTTGAATCTATCCTTGTAAATTTGGTTTGCTTTTAAATAAATTTCCACCTAATCCAACATTTCTTTGCCTTTTATATTGTTAGACGTAATTGAGTTTCAGTGTGTACATCAGAGGCAAGAGTTTGAAATACTGTTTAGTAATTGTATTTATGACCCAGTGAACTTGACCTAAATATACCTTTGTGATATTCTCAAACATTAACAATCAGAGTAGTTTTTCCTGTATATTTTTTGTTCACTTTAGTGGTGGGTATTATTTTTTTTTTCAGGAATAAAGCACCATCATACTGCACAATTGAGTAACTGTATATGTATCACATAACTTAAATGAAACTTGACTTCGCAATTTGACGCCTTGAAATTGGGCCTCTGTCACTTTAAGAAGTTCCTACTCTTTCTGACACTCTGCCTTAATCATGTCTTCACGGCAGTGCTTCTCATTATGCCATTTACAACCATTCTTATGAGCCTTGGACTAAGAAGTAGTTTGCATAATAAATTCAGCATATGTACAGTTCCACTAGGTGTTTCCTTATTGCTGCTGCTAGTCTGGTGGAGCTTTGTGTTATAAGCATATGGGAGAGATGCTCTGTTGGGATTCATATTATGATAGATTAAACCTTTCGTGTGTGGACTTTTCACATGTCTATATGCTGAGTACTTGAAGGCTTCTGGTAACTTGTAGGCCTCCAGTAACTCTATCAAAGGTGCAGATGTTTTTCCGCTTGACAGTCGAGACACTCGTGTCACTATAAACAATTCGGTTCTGAAGCAACAAAGCTGAAACCCTATAAAGAAAAACACTGACCAGAAGTTAAAGTTAAAAGAAGTTAAACTTAAAAGTTTTAAGTTAAAGTTAAAACTCTGGATGTCATACATCCAGAGCACATGTGTGCAGATGGCCTGTGTAAACAAGGACAATAAACTTGTCCATTTAGAGGGCTAGTTTTTGTTTAGAAATATTCTAAATGCTAATGAAAATATTTCAACAAAAATTACCAATCTGAAATTTTTTAGAAATATTGGATTTATTTTCCAGGAAAGACAGTATCATAGACAAGAATACATGTCTTACTAATGTTTTTAACAGTTCTTGTTTACATGAAAAACCATTTCAAAAATAAAAACACAACTTTTTCTTAAATGAGAACACATCCAAATGACTTTAATAAATCTGTCACAATATCAGAGTTTGAATGGAAAACATGTCTGACGGTCAGTGGAAACTAATTCTTAAGACTTTTTAAACAGTTAAAGAGATAGTGAGAAAAATAATTAAATATTTAAGGGGGAAAAGGGCAAATATTAGAGGACATTATGAAGTTCATCCTCCATTTCAATCTGTAGAGACTCACACAGAGAAAAGCAGCAGTTAGAAAGTTTTATTGACCCAAAGTTCTTTGGCTCTCGGCCACCGGCAGAAGACCTGCTTGCTGAGAATCGCTGTGAGCTTGGATGATCGGCTAGGGGCGAAGCTCAGGGTCGTCGTCCTCCGGGCCCGGATACTGGTGGTGGAGTGGAGCCTGGAGCGGAAGGAGCCTGGAGGGAGTCTGGAAGATGCCCGGGAGGATGAGGGTGGAGACGGGGAGGAGGTGGGTCGAAGCGCGGCTGAAGAAGGTTGTTCGGCCTTTTGAAGGAGCTCTTGCGTGGTGATTACTTCTATAGATATGTTACTCTGCAACTTTGTCAAGAAAAAGAAAAGAAACAAATTAATAGTTTTGGATGGATAATTATAAATAAAGTAAAAGAGGAAGGAATAGATAACTTTCTAATTAGTCCTGTGGTTGTTATTCCTGTTATTCCATAATGGATATTTGGAAAGGTTGATGTTGATTAAACTTACTGAAAAAAGGGAGACAGTTAGAAAAGAAAGAGGTGGAAAGTTATATAAGAGAATATTCACGGTATATACAAATATATACAGATGCTTCTAAAATGTTAAATGACTAAGTAGGTATATCATTTGTAATTCCAGATTTAAATATTATGAGAAATAAAAGAATAACAGATAAATTGACAATATTTACAGGTGAATTAATGTCTATTTTAATGGCTTTCGAATGAATTGAGGAAACAAGAGAGAGAGAGGATTTAATTTGTTCAGATTCTAGCATTGCATTAATAAGTATTCAAGAGTTAAATTCAGAATCAAGGCAAGATTATATTGGACATAATTCACTCAATTTTTAGAATTAAAAATTATGGTTCTCATGTTAAACTAGTTTGGATTCCTATTGCTGTGACAGGAAATGAATTGGCTGATAGTTTTGCTAAGAATGCAGCAAAAAGAATATTGTTGATTTAAATATTAAAATAAGTAAAAAATGAGGTAAAGAATATTATTAAAATGTATATCAAGAATAAATGTCCAGAACAGTGGGACAGAGGAGGCAATGCTAGGTTTTATTATAGCATCCAAAAAAAGTTGGGAATTTAGGAAATGTAATATAATTAAAAAAAGATGCTATATCTAGATTAAGGTTTGGACATACAGGATTAAATAGTACTCTTAAAATAATTAATAAACATAATACAGGTTGTTGTAATAAATGTGAAAAATTAGAAACAGTACAACATAATTTATTTAGAATGTAATAAGTTCAGGAAAGAGAGGTGGTACTTAGAGATTTAAGTAGGAATAAAAATAAATTTGATATAAGGGAATTGTTTCAGAGATCATCTGGTGATGTAGTTTTTAGCAGTAGTTTTAGTATTATGGGAGATTATACTCCCCATAAGTATTATCACAAGAATTGGTGAGTATGGAACTCCTTCCAGATTGGAGTCCCATACTCCAATCTGGAAGGTGGCAGTAATGCACCTATAAATTGTTTGCCAACCGCAATAAAAAAGGAAAGAAGAAGCAGAAGAAGAAGGAAATACCTAAACCATGCAGGGCAGTGTGCCTTGAGGACCAGGGTTGGGAAACATTGAGTTAGTCTAAAGATATAAAAACCTGGATGATTTTTCAGTTTCTGCTTGTAAACTCAGACAAGACAGAAGTTGTTATCTTTGGTCCAGAGAACCTGAGGATAAAAAAGCTCTTAGTTAGGCTCCTCTAGTAACAAAGTAAAGACATTTGATTGTAAATTTCATCAAAACATTTTATTTAAATCCCATATTTAACAGATTTATAGGATTTTCTATTTCTATTTGTAAAATATTGTCAAAGTTAGAAATATCCTGTCTAGGGGTGATGCTGAAAAATTAACTTATCCTTTTGTTCCTTGAAGGCTGGACTAATAAAAGTGCTTCTGGATGTTGGATCAGTGCTTCTGTGTTGTTGTTTTTTTACGTTTCAAACTTCCTGCAGGTCACTGCAGTTAATATCAACAACGGATCAGTTTCTACAGGTTTGCTTTTCACCACATAGAGTACAGACCAAAGGTTTGGACACACCCTTCTCATTCAATGGGTTTTCTTTATTTTCATAACTATGAAAATTGTAGATTAGATTGTAAAAAAAACCTGACAGGGCACACCTGTGAAGTGAAAACCACTTCAGGTGACTGAAGCTCATCAAGAGAATGCAGAGTGTGTGCAAAGTAGTAATCACAGCTAAAGGTTGCTACTTTGAAGAAACTAGA
>CAEFZY010016073.1:0-11381 GCA_903066815.1 Brachyrhaphis roseni
ATACAATTTCATTTAAAACATGCTATTAGTACTTAAGAAATGTCTTTAAAATTAAATGTTAATACGGTAAACATTCTATGTTATATTCAATTTAACACCATCCCAGATGTTATTTTCTGAAAGACTTTTAATTGTTGCGTGAACCCAACATTCTTCTATTTCCCAGAGTGAAGTGATACTGGCTCACAAAAATGCCAGTTTTATGACCTCCTGTTCCTCGCCTGATAACAGAAGCAGTTCAAAGAGAGTTCACTTAACTCATTTACACATAGTTGTTCTGGTGAGAATATTCAATATACCTTTTAATATAACAGAATGAACTGTATGAAACACTAAAATAATAATTTTCCTCAACAAGATAAAGAAGCCTGGCTGTGTTCTGGAGAACACAGTGGAACCACAGGAGATGATGGTGCATAGAAGGATTCTTTATGAAATCAATAAAATGATGGACAACGCTGACTGAGCATCCTCTTTATGAGACTGCTTTAAAACAGAGTGTCTTCTGTTGGAAGGCTACTTCAAAAACGCTGGAATACTGACTGCTACAGGAGATCCTTCTTGCATCAGCAGCAATAGCAACTCTTAGAAGATTATATAAGCTACAACATTTTATTGCCATAATAAAGTATTTCTGACATGGAACTTCATATGTCACCTTCTCATCTTTAGATGTAAAATTCATATTAATAACCAATTGGATCTTCAGAGTTGATCACTCATCTGAGGCTTTGACTAACCTTCTGTTGGTGTTGGCGTTACCACAGACCGCTTTCAGATTTTAAATGCATAAAAATACCACACTGAAAACTATGTTGCTTTTGATTAATGTAAATATATTATGTACTTGATCTGGATTCTTCCTCATGCCTGCAATTGGCTCTTCCACAAACATACATAAAGTGACAGTATAAATCCCTAGACAGTTATCTCAAATTTTGTTGACATAGTAGTCTGGCTAAAAGACATGATGAAAGCTATAAAGATAAGTGATAGTTTGGCCCAACTCAAGCACCGTAGGTTGACAGATTGAGGCTGAAGATGAATCCAGGCTTTGAGATGAAACAGCAAATATTGTCTCCAGAACCTCTGTGAGGTCACAATGATGAACTGCTAAAGCAAAATCCACAGCATGCAAAAGCCTTTATGGAGGAGGAGGAACATGAGAAACTCACTTGGAAGAATAAGGGTCTTGTACTAGCTGTAGCTTAAGAAAGGGGCTGAGAGTCAGAAGTTCTACCAGTGACTACAGGAGGTAAGACTGAAGGCTGGAGCAGAGGAGCTTCATTATGGCAAGAGTATTAGAGGTTGAGGTCTACACCAGACAGAACCCAAGACGAGCCAAGATGCCTGTCATAGCTGAGTGTAAGACAGACACCCTTTTAGTGAAAGGCTATAGAGGTGTACAGGAACATCTGGACCATATAGTGGCTGGACGTCCAACTGTGACAAGGGTGAGGAACTGTCAAGGCAGAGTTCTGACTGCTATGATCCTGCAGACTCTCCAGACAGAACTGCACAACCAATCACAAGCAGCAATACTGGTCATGATGTTAATGTTGACAGGGAGAGGTTAAAATGCAATATTTGTTGGCTATCATATTATTATTAATAAATGCACACCTTCATAATTTAGCTTGTTGAATGGAGTCTTACATACACCTGATACCAATCAAAGTGCCTAATATGCTAAAGGTCAAAGGGAAAAGGTGAAGTATTATAATGACAGATGAGAACAACAACACGAGAAAAACTGGGCTTTATTGCAACTTTTATCAGACCCACAAGCCGGGGCATGACATTCTGAAGTTATTGACAACGTCGATGAGACGATTAGCAATACATCTACTGTTTTTAAGCAACTGCAACAGAGACAAAATCAACCTATACTAACAGCTTATAGGGGAAAGCTAAGCCTGCTGGGATGCCATAAGTCTTCTGAACACCAGGGGCGCTGACTCCCAAATTTGGATGTCATGAACATTACAAATTCCTAAACTGTATGGAATATATTAAAGCTACTTTGTTTGCAGCCTTGTACCTGTACACCCTCTGTGTGTGTATGTCGGTGTGCATTATGAGTGTGAGGGTTGCAAATGCAGAAGTTAGCATTTAGCTTTTCAGCAGTAATATGTACCCTCTTGTTTTCTTTGTTTGCAGTCAGCCAGAGAATACACATCAGTTTTACCAGCATGAACACACACTGACAGAACACCATGCTGACAAACAAGAAAATAGCTAAACAAATGCTCAAACTGTTGAGCTCTTGAATATGCAATCACATAAACTTACAACAACCTAATCCACACTTGCTCCCTTAGAATAAAATCACAACCATGCTAACACCTCTGCACACAACCACACACGCAGATTCAACTATGCAGGAAAAGGGCGATGCAGCGGTGCATAGTGTGGCTGATCTGCATTAATATTTATGGGTTGCTTTGCAAGAGAGAAACACTGATAAGCCACAGTTTTGAAAATTAACAGCTGCTTTTTGAAAAAAAAAAAAAAAAGGCATTAAAGCAAAAGAACCTGGCCAAATCAGAAAACTACTGCATGCTGAAAGAGGCACAGCACTTCATTAAAGAAATATAAAATCTTCTGTAAACATTATTTTCTTTTAATAGTTTGGGTAAACTCTTGAATAGTTCTAGATATTGGGTTTTGTTGTTGGGTTTTGCAGTAGGCTGTGTGCTGCACAGAGGGCCTTATTTAGGAGACCTACAATAATCTGGTGTGAATTAAACATTTTCTGGATGAAGGAAACTTCAGAAACCAGTCACAAGAGACACATGAGTAAACCTTACTTGCCTGTTCACAGGTAAACAAAAAATAAATAGTTACATATTATGGAATTTATTTTATTGACCCTTCTTTTAAGCAGGAAAAGTACTATGACAGACTTTGAGACTTTTCAACACAGTCCTGGGCAAGAGACAGCAAAAATGGTGCTTCTAATATTTAAATCTAAATGAGGTTTGAGATTAAATAAACAAAAAAACATCAAACACAACAAGGGTATATTTTCTACAATCTCTACTTATGAGCAATGTCTAGCATTGCATTCTTTTATTTTTCCCATCATACTTCATTGGTGTTTTAATTGAGGAACTTGTATTAATTACCACAGTTGCTCATTTAAACTTCTGCTTTATGTGCAAAACATTACGGTGTTGGTAAATTACAGTCATATTCCATTAATTAGAATATGCATCCTGATGAGTCTGGTTTGTCAGATGAAAAGTATCTTTGGAAAAATAATAACCTTTAAGAAGGTATCAAAGCTACATTATGTAATTTTTGCAAAAATATGTTTTAAAAATATTTTCTAAAGCTGTCACTATGCTCTGACAATATAATGTGAGTCAGAGAATCTGTGAAAAAAATATCAAGCTTTTCCATCTCGTCTCTATGCTAGTGTTACCATCTGAAGGAATGAACTGCTCTCCATCGGAAACAACCAATCAGAGCCAGGAGGGGCTTTCGTTGTCAATCATTAAATTCAAGTTGGCTATCGATCTGCATATTATTGTATAAATGTTAATGAGTGGAAGGATAACCTGGCTGAAGGAGACAAAAAAGGATTCCCGCCATATACAGAGCTTCTAAAAGAATGATCTATTTATGTCAAATGAAATTAAAATCAGTGTTTCTACTATGAGATGTGAAATCAGTGAGAAAGGAAGTATCTTTCACCTTTCTCTTACAGAGAAAAAAGAACAGGTTATAGAGGACAAGTAGTCATTAACTTAGTTCAACTCTTTCATGTCCAGGTGTTCAAACTGACAAGTATTTCTGGTTAAATATATTGGCATTTATTCCTTATAAAACTATGCCCTAGTTTACTTTGTTGCTTTACAATTAAAGGCCCAGGCTCCACATTCAGCTAAGCATGAAAAAGAAAATTAAAATCACTTTTTGGTTGAGTGAGAAACCAAACTAGCTTTGGGTGTTTTGATAGAAATGCATATATTGTGGGGACTGCAGCCTGCAGAGTAAGCTGTTTATTATTTCATCCCTAAGGACAACAATCTACATCTAGTCTAAAGGTCAAGAAACATTTTTACTGGAAGCATATTTTTAAAAATATTGTAAAAAGCTAAAACCCCAATCGGACGGGGAATCATGTTGTGATCATGGATAACTTATGGACTGCAGCCAAAGTGACTCACTGCTCTCTGTAACAGTTTAAACAGAATCAGCAAAATATTGAATTTTGAAAAGTCAGAATATTGCTGTGGATGTGAGCACTGCCCAATATCTGATATTGTTTAGTCCTTCTATTTACCCATCCAAACAGAATTGTTAATTGACCTTGTTTTATATTTACTTACTTTATGCTGTGCCTATTAATGGCTCACATTCTACTGGGAATGACCTTCACAGCCAGTGGTTTCCAAACCTCTCCTTGTTTTTTTTTTTTTTTTCAACAATTGTCTTAGCCCTACACATGTAAAAAAAAAAAAAAAATCGCTCATATACAAAAGGCATGATTAGCATATATATTGTGTTGACACAGTGGCAATATGCACCCTGTATTCCTTAATCTGTTTTTTTTTTTCTCAGTGTACAGCTCTCTATTTTAAAACTTTCCCTTCCTTCTTCCTGTCTGTCTTTGAAGCTCAGCAGCTCCAGGTTTTGTCATTTTTATCCGTAGAACACAGTTCTGAAATTGTTTACAGTAAGAGCAAGAAATAAAATACACCACATAACATATTTGTCTCTGATTTGCATTTTCCTACTTTTTTCTGCGTGATCCAGAAAGGCTCAAGGCAAGACCCTGGATCTGAAAATAATATTGAATTCTAATAATGATAATGTAAATGAAAAAGAATTGAAAATGTAGTTTTGTTCTGTTTGCTGGGGATTTGCTTGAGAGGGATTTAGTGTTCACAGGAGACTTTGTTCTGTTTTCTTTCATTCATGGGATCCATTAACACTCTGGTGCCTCTTGCCAGCCATTCACATTTGCCATGGTAGCTGAACATAAACTCACAAGTACACACTTATACACACAAAGTGAGAATGTGTTAAGTTGCCTTAGTTATTGAATGAGTTTTTCATTGACTGTCTGTTACCATGGAAGTGAAAGGGTGCGAGGAGATGATCAGTGGAAAAACCAGGAGACGAGGAGAAAGTTGCAGGAGATTTTTTCAAAGAAGGGAAAACAACAACAGCCACAACAAAAGGTTACAGAAAAAAACACAGGGGGAGAGAGAGAAGAAAAAAGGGAAGGAGAGAGGTGAAAAAACAATGATCACAAGAGTGGAACAACCAAATAGAAGAATGATGAGAGGAGACAAAGGGAGAAGATAGACAAACTCAAATAAAAAGTGAAGAGGCAAGATATAAACAGAAAATAATAAAATGGAAAAGAGGAGAAAAGGAGAAAACATGAGACATGGTAGGAGAAAGTGAGATGGGAATAGAAATATGAGGAAAGGAAAAGCAGAAAACCAAAAAAGGACAACAGATAAGTGATATGTGGTAAAACACAAGGATCCCCATCACACACAGACAGACATCAGCAGAGATCTCTCCCTGAGAAAGCTTGTTGTAACTCATCTCTGCTTAAAACATCCAGAGTTATCCCCTGAACAGGCAGTGAGAGGCAGCCTGTTCCTACCTGACAGATCTCCATTAAATGATGAACTAAACGATGATGAACTGAACTGAAAGGCTAAGTTAGCGTCATCACTTTTTTGGTTGGACACATTCATTAGGAAGCCTCTGAATTCATTTATCTAACATTTTGATAATGTTAGATAAATGATCTAACATCATGGCTGATTCTGGCCATTTGTGATTCTTTGTGAAACGTTTTCAAGATGGTGTCCAACTAATGGCCTCTTTTACAACAGTTCTGTCTTGCCACTATGAACTGCTTCTTGATATTTTCATCACAAAATCACAGAACCACAGGAATCATCGGAACTCAATGGGATTCACCATTCACACAGAACTCTTTACCTGAACATCTCTCATTCATGAGGTCAGTTAATAATCACACCTCTATTTTGTTCTGATTACACCAATCAACACCAGATGCTTCTGGTCTCCAGTCATCTATCCATGACATTTCACATGTCTTGCTTTTGTTTTAGCTTTAATCTCAAGAAGAACCTGTGAGCCTTACTCCTTTGGAGGCACTACCCTGTTATGTTCCACATATGCTGTGGTCAACATAGGATCAGAACTGTGAGACATTCTTGAGAGATGGTTTTGCTGACTTGATGCCTTAAAGAATAATCTGTTTGATCATACCACTGGACACAACAGAACAGAACAGATTACCTTGAACATTAGACATTCAATCTTTTCTATCCCTCTCTATCTTCAATAAGACCATGACAGTCTCTTTAATTTGCTTTTCAGCAGTCTCCTGGTGTCATCCCCTTTGACTGCTCACTATTCTCTCATCTTGTAGTGATCTGACCCTAAACCATCTCCATGGTCGTCTTGATATTTTTGTGAATGACCGGCTGGATTTTTCTACAACATAATTAGGATAGTTTAAACTTAAATACATTCCTTGAAGTCAGAATACACAAGGTGTTTGTCAAATAAAGGGGAATCACAACAGACGCTCAGTGTAGTGGACCATCTTGATACATTCTCAATAGAAGAAAAAAGTGATCAAAAATACATTAAAATTGACCATAAAAATATTGTTGCATCTGCAACTGCATTTTTTAAATTTTCTAACAAAAATGTTTCCCCTCTTGGTCTGAGACACTTTCCTTCTTTCTCTCTTTGCTGTAAATTAGATAAGACATGAAATATTGTGCTTGCAGTGGAGACTCGGTGCTCTGCTCCCATGTCTCTGAAGTAGCTAAATGCACAGATTTACACTCACAACATATGAAGAGTGTTCGTATCTGTGCAACAATCGATGTGAATTTTGCTCTTTTGTCACTTCTTTCTCCATTTCTCTGATCGTTCCCAAATCATACAAATCACAGTCACAGATATGTATGTGTATTATACCAAGCCTGGATTTTAGCAGAACCTTACAGGGGTTCTGCTAACCCCTGTAAGGTGCCCCCCGGTGCCCCCAAAGCACAGGGGGCCCCGGTGCTTTGGGGCCCCCTGTAGATGCTTTGTATTTTTGTAAATGAATAATGTCAGAATGCCTTAATTTGTTTCGCTGGCTAAGAGGATTTTGACAGTGTTGTTGAAAGAATGTCTATTTTGTACTGGCAAACGTCCATCATGAGTGCTTGATTATTATTGGTCTAAGTTTGACGGGTCTTATACGATAGAGCATCAGGGAATCATTTCTCACGATGGCGGACAACAGAAAGTATGACAGTGGAGCACAGGAAAGAAAGAAAAAGAAGAGTGTGACAGAGAAATATCCAAGCTAACAGGGTTTGTTGAACAGAACCATCGTCGCTCACCGCTTTTCTAAACGTTAGCCTTGCTAAAAGGCTCTATGGTCCCACCAGAGCTGAGTCTCATCTGGCGCATGCGGAAGCGCGATCTTCTTCTCCAGCGGCAACAATGTCCATGGACAATCTATACACTACTGTACTGATCCTGCGGTTTGGGTAAAAACTGATGTTCACTGGGCTGAGCAAGAAGCAAGGAGCTGTCAAAAAAATGGATGTTAATTTTAAAGCATCAGAACAAGTTTACAAACATCAGAAACAATTTTTCTCCAGATGGCGCTTTGAATCAATCCAGCTCCAAGTGGTGAGCAGCACAACCAAACAGTCTGATTTATCCTCCATCTGTCGCAGCTGTGTTTTGCTTTGCATGTTGTATTCAATGATGCTAAAAGTCAGTGATGCTTTGAAACGGATTTCGGTGACTGGAAACACGCAACAGAAAGAACGAGAAAACAGCGAAACTCACAGAAAAGTCATGCGACTGTGCTCTCGTGCGCTCAACGCGAACTTAAGAAAGCGCCACTAGCTTTAGCCTCTCAGTTAACAGCAGCGGGACGAACTGTCCTACTGCTACAGGCGAAGGTCCAAAGTTTACCAAATAGCTCCTGTGCGTCATGCCCTGTCCTGACACGCTGCTAAAATCCAGTCATCACCGAATAAAAGTTTTGAGCAGGTTTGGCTGTCACAGGGGAAATACTTTACCCTGACTATCTGAGCTTTGAAAGGATATTTCCTGATAATTACAGAGAAAGATACAGTTGATAGAAATTGAAAGAGAAATGGAGACAGATAAAGATAGAAATGAAGAAGGATAAATAAATACAGAATAGAGGATGGATGAAACATTGTCAAGTTTTTCTGCCTTAGGAATGTTTTGTGAATATGTAGACATATTCAGGACGTTCAAGTAGCCTATGTCTTTAATAACTACTAAGTACATTTAGTTTATAGTAATGGTCCTTACATTGATTGCAGTAATCAACCATTCAACAGAAAGAACACTATTTAAAAAAAGAAATCAGCAGTGGACCAATTGCAATTTTCTGACCAATCACCAACTTGCTGATTTTTTTATATTTTTTTTTTGTGTGTGCAAAATATAGCGGAAAAGTCATTAGGTTGGCATGACAGTGTAGTGTAGATTAGTGTGATAGCTACATAGTGAACCTCATGGGTTAGGTTGCCAGCAGTGTGCACCAAACAGAAAGCTGAAGTGATGAGAGCAGCCCAGATTGATGAAGGTCTTACTTTGTAAACATTGCTGGATAGGAAGAGTATCTGTAAAGTGAAACAGTGTCTTTGAGAGTAATTTTACAAGTGGTTATTGCAAAAGATTTCATTTGTCAAACCTAAAGTTAGATAATATGCCATGACATGTATATGTATATATTCTCATTTACAAACTATTGTAGATGGGTCTCTTCAAACATTAAGCAGTTCTGTCAGCTAACACAAGCCAAAGTGAAAATAAAGACTGCAGGATTTTGCTCAACATCCTCATCAATGCTGAAGCTGTATGACAGTATGTGCTTGACAGGCTTGCAAATAGTGTTTTGGAGCTCAAGTTGCTAGCTGAAGCCCCTCAACTCATCTGTTTTCATGTCAGCATCGTTTGAATTTGAAAGACCTGCATGAGGTCCTGTCTGTCAGGCAAGGACTTAATACACATTCATATGTACATCACAAAAGAAAACCAAAAACCTGTGGCCATGTAAAGGATTAGCTATATTTTTGGAGAACTGAGTTTTCCCTGGTCTTTGTGTTCAAGTAAGAGTGTATAGTGAGCTGCCAGAGGATCTGTGTAAAAGGTGATGTGTGACAGACGATAGACTATGAGAGATTTGGAACTCTAGGACAAAAAAAAAAAAAAGAATTCTGAGAGGGGAGCAGATTGAGGTTGACAGACAACGGATGGATCTGTGTCTCATTTCTGTTAGCTTTACTAGAATGGAGAAACAACAAAAAGCAATTCATTCTGCTTTCAGTATTCATCTCACCTCTGTTTAGCTGGCATTTGTCCTTCTACTTTGTTCTTTCATATATGTAAACTTTACCCCCCCCACTCACTATGATGAGCCCATAAGAATCTATTGTGTAAATGTTTTCATGCCTTCCAGTACATCTAATACTATTTTGCACATTTGACAAAAACTATTTAAAATTTTTTTTTTAATTGTCTTTTATTTTGTTTTGATGCTTTAACCATGTTGGGCTGGGGCAGGGATAGAGTGAGGCAGACCTGCGGCTACTGGTAATTAAAATTTTATTTCAATGAGTGGTTTGAGCACAGAGTCTGGTAGTGCAACCTTGTTCTATTTCAACTTTTCTTCCCCTTTCTCTGATTAACCCACTTAAAATTAAGGGTGGACTGATTTATTGGTGCCAAAATAAAGAGATCAGTGCTACACCTGTGAACACTGATCTCTTAATTTTGGGAGATCAGTGATTGGCCGATACTTACATGTGAAGCCGATCTTATCTACCTCAGCAAAGGTCTAAATATCAGCCACTGTCCTCTTCTGCTCAATAGTGAGAGGTTTGACTGATAATATTGTTTGAAGACCATTTTAAACTGATGTAATGGTAATGATATAATAATGCAATCACATCCTCTGAAAAATAAATACACTTTATTTTCAAAAGAACACTTAACACTGGAACTGGTAAATAAAATAAATAAAACATCCAAAGATTAAAATAAAATGGACTCCAAAGTGGAAATAAAAACTACATTCAACCAAAAGAGTACAGATTACGAAGTCTGTATACTATAGTGCCCTTTAATAACCATGAGATTTAGATAGAGAAGATGAACATATCCAACTACCTGATTCAATAGTTCACTCCTCCCTGATGGTAAGGAAATGAGGAAGGGAGCGGTCAGAGCACCGGAGTTGAGCCTTTTTTCATCCAGTGTCATCAATAGAAAGAGGAAAAGGCAGGAAGAAACAATAAAGCTGACAAATTAAAATGAGGTAGATCATTTTCATTTATCATGCAATTAATTGAGTTATTGTTTATCGTGACAGGCCTATACATGTAAAAAAGTTGATGAATATAATTTAAGATTGGTTAAACAACTCCATAACCACCACCAACACAAATATGTAGCGAGCATAAAATATCCAGATATTACATGAATCCAAACTATTGGTTATTTCTGTTACATGTTTCAACAGCGTTCACTGTTGTACACTGTTGCCTTTAAAGTTGTCTGGGTCTTTGCAGGCTTTTGATTGGTATTAACACACATGTGGTGTGAATGACTGGAGTGAGAACTGCTGGATGCTCTGTCTGTCTCTTCCACCCACTCTCTTGTTTACTGCATCCTGCTGCGATGTCTGGCCATACAGAGGGGAGAGAAAATAGACATACTCTCTTTTTTTCTTGCCTCCTGCTTCTTTCAATCCTCCTGTCTGTATTCTTTTCTTTTTTGAAAACAAAACAAACTATGCTAACTAAAATCCAAAGAGGCGAAGCACCACACAAACTAAACAGTGATGAATTCAAACACCATACACATTTTAAAGAGGGGTTTAAACAATTTTAGAGACTACACCTGTGAGAAAATCATTCTTTTTAAGGTTAATTCTATTTAATCATAATCAGTGTTGTCAGTAACGCGTTACAAAGTAAAGCGTCGGACCGCTTTTTTTAGTAACGAGTAATCTAACGCGTTGCTATTTCAAATCCAGTAATCAGATTAAAGTTACTTATCAAAATCATTTTTGCGTTACTATGCGTTACTACCTTCTTTAGTTGTTTAATTGTATTTCCTCTACTCGTCTTGTCGACTGACTGACGTTTCTATGCGACAGAAATGTAAACAATGGAGGGAGATGCGCATTTTGTTGGTCGAAAAACAGAAACTATTTTGAGTTTCTGTCGCCAAAAAAGTCGCTTGCAGACTTAATGAGTTCCAGGTTGCGCCTTTTTGGGCTCCTTTATGAACGTGAAGTTGCTCTTTTGGGCCTGGAAATAAGCAGA
>CAEFZY010016074.1:0-13415 GCA_903066815.1 Brachyrhaphis roseni
GCCAAACAAAACCAACATGGATGAGTTCTGAGTTGGTCTCAGTCCTGAACTTCTCCAGAAATCATCAAAGGGTTGCTAGAAGATAAAGAAAGAAAAATAAGTTTTAATACATGAGATAAACAGCACATTAAACTGTCAGTTAAAGACAGACAGGATGAAAAGGACAGATTTAGAGGACAGACACGCTGACCTTCCTTCATTGTAGCTGTCCTCCTGTCTGTCTATTACTGAAACAGTTCTCATAGTTCTCACCTATGAAAAAATACTCTAGGTGGCAAAAGGCGCTGCTGGACCTGCTTGTGTCCTTAATGCTGTTTCCTGAAAAATAACAACGTTCAGTGATAGTTTTAATTTTTACTTAATACTCAGGCACACAGAGACATTTCCATAGACAGATACATTCCACTGTCTCTATCCATACACTATGTTTGCAGACAGAGACACCTTCTGTACCTCTATCTGTAGACCTAAGGATGGCAGATTCAGTGAGATGGCAATATCTCATTATGTCTTCCATCCATTAGTCTATGGACAGAAGGATGGAAGTTACAGCGAGACACAGACAATTGGAGTATCTGGGGCGGTCACAGGGTGTGGAGTCAGTCTTGTCATCCCCCACAAGATGCCGCCCTGGGCAGTCGCCCATAGCAGAATCTGGCACTGGCTGATTAATCGCAATTAATCACTATGCCTAACTTTGTAAGCTTGAAATATAAATATGCAAACAGCTGTGCAAACCCCTCTTGCTGCACGCCAACAATTTAAAATCCAAGCAATTATCTCCCATTTGTAGTCTCCCATATTCAATAGCAACTAAGAGATATTAAAAATATAGACACTAAAAAGCACTTGTGTTGCACATAATGCTAGCTGAGAAATAACTGAAGTTAGCTTTAGCAAACAAGCGAGAGTAGCTCAATGTAACCACATGAAATATATTATTGAACACAATCACAAAACTGCAATACAATGGTTTTTAAAAAGTACTTACCCGGTGAAAGTCATTGTTGGCCCCGCCCTCTAGCCCGTGAAAGTTCGCCTCCAGCCGGTAAATATCCCACAATGCAACTGTACATTAAAAATTTACAGTACAGCTGTAAATTTCCGCACATGATCCAGCGGTCCAATCACATCCCATATACTTTCCATATGCATTTCAGATCACAGTAAAAAACTGTATTTTCAAAGCCCAGCCACCTTACTGTATTTTCATGCTGTAGTTTTTACAGCCATTTGTTACAGTGTATGAAACTTGTGCAATGAGGCGACAGTAGCTTGTCCTTCTCCGGTCAAGCCAACTAGTGCATGTGAAACTTTGAGTCCCAATTAGATTTTGGTCTGTGGCTGTGCTTTGACTGGGCCATTCTAACACATTGCCAGGTAGCTCTGTCTGGATGTTTAAAGTCATTTTCCTTTCGGAAAGTGAACCTTCACCTGAGTCCGGTTTTGGTCAAGTGTTGCATGGTATTTAACTTCATCCATCTGCCACTCACCTTTGACCTCCTTCCCCATCCATGTTAATAAAAAGCAAACCACTAATGCTTCCATTACCATCTTTCGCAGTATCTACGTTTCTAATAGCGCACTTTGATATTTCAAAAGTAAATTTGCTTATTGGAAACATAAGAAGTTTGGAAAAAACTTGTTTTTTGATCAAATGTTTTGGCGCTAGGATGTGGTGGATTTTTGTCCGCATCAAAAATTATTTATTTTTGCAAAACTCCAATAGAAACACATTTTTTCGCCTCACACGAGTCACATGATCAACATCTCCCAGCTGTTGCCACTGGCAAAAACCCAGAAGAAGACAACGACCGGAAGTAGTTGGAGGATCATAGCCTGGCATGATTTGTATTGGCTTATCGAGTGAACAAACTTATTCAGGTGTGATTTTAATTCCATTCCCTATTTATTGGAAACACCACAATGGCAAAATGAATTTTTTTTTGCCAAGTTTTGCGGACATTTGTAATGGAAACGCAGCTATGGAGGCCAGTTTGTTCACACTGGTGTGCAGTGCATAGAGAAGTGTTTTGTGTGCAGGTTAAAGCTTCTTACTTTTAGATTTATTTAACCTGAGATATTAGTTTGACAGGCATTTTTTTTTTGTTTCTGAGCTATTCAAAAGCAACAAAAGATGTTTGTTTTATCCGTTTTGCTCGTGAACTTGGCTGAATTTTTGAGCTACTCAGACGACATAAAATCCACGAAAGAATCCCTCAAGTAAACGTGATGAAACGACTGCATTTTTCAAAGCAGCATTGGCGCTTCCTCCGTCAAAACTGACTCCAGTACACCAACAGATTCATAGAGTCATTAGAATCTACTTCCCTCACCTTCCAGAGAGGAACATCTGACTGCTTTCCACTCCTTGTGGGAAGAAGAGCTTCTATTTTACAGCTCCATTAGACCTCGTGTCGAACTCTTAGCTCTGTAACCAGAGACAGTCCCAACACGCAGCCATCTCTCCTTGAAAGGATACTCAATTTCAAACCTGAAATGTGTGAAATCAAGCCTGACAAACCCAAAACATAAAGCTCACAAATGACACATCCTGTGGTGTAATGAGACCGGGAGAATAAAATACCATAGTAGAAAGGCAGCTGTGGTAAGCATCAGTAATTAAAGCAACGATGGCGTTAAAAAACTCAGAAAAGGAAAACAATGTTTTTCTATCTACTGTCTCTGGATGAGGAGTGAAATGCAAATTGATCCATCAAGTCAGCCCACTCAAGAGAAAACTCATTGAAAACAAAGTGTTTCTCTCTGTATCTGGATTCAGCAGTGAGGTATGTAATGGGCTGCCCTCTCAAACGAAACATCTCTGAATTACTTTGCCATATTGGGCACATCAAAATGAAGAATTAATCTTACTGATATTTGTTTGGGTTTTAAACAAAATCAGTCTAAAATTGAAAAAAAAAAGAGAAAATAATTGATTCTATATTGATGTAGCTGAACCATTATATACTATTATATACCCACTCAGAACTGTCATGGGCTTTTAGGGGATTGTAAGTCTTAATGTGATAGTCTGAGAGAACATTATGTGTTCTAACCAAACGTTACAATTGCTCTGACCCTGAATAATGGATAAATCAGCAAACTATCTTAAATAATACTATGATCTGAGGTGAAGAATGAGTGACACAGAGCTCCATGTATGCCTAAATTTAAGCATAAACCGCAGATTCCTGTACCTTTTATATTTGAAACAAATCATTGTCAAAAACAACAACAAAAAAAAACAATCATGTGAAAAATCTAAACTAAGTTAGCTTCTGTTTCTGTGAAAATACTGCAACTGGCTAACAGTTAGCTGCTAATGTTAGCTTCTGCTTCCATTGTTTCAGTTTTTAGTGAGTTTAAGTTGCATTTGATCATCTCTACTTCAAACTCCAAATTGCTTGGACTGATTAAAGCAAACTGGGTCATTCTGTGAATTTGGTGCATTTTGTGTTTCACAGGTTTATCTCAAAGATTTTCATGTAATGCAAGCAACATTTTTTTGAGAAAAATCAAGAAATGAAAATATCTGTGTGTCTTGGTAATGTAACATGCAAATATATTTTAAAAATTATGTTTTGAAAAATGTTATGGGTTATTGAGGCGTAGCGATCGACCAAATGAGCATGTCCCCACTCACCAATGTTAACTTTTTTGTGCATATAAAACAAATAAAAATAGCCAGTAACTTCAAGTTATTTCTACTAATATAAACAATTGTTGGTATACGTTAATCTAAATAAAAGAAATATGAGAAAAATACATGAATTATTTATAAAATAGCAGAGTGCTGAACCCCGTTACGTGATACATTGGTATGATTTTTTTTTTTATAATAACAGCAAATATTAGTCAGATATTTGTTGGACTGTATGCAAAGTTTGAAGAAAGAGTTAAAAATATAAAAAAGCCTGATATAATATTTATTTTAAAGTGTATTTTCATAATTTATAAAAGCGCTTTTACATCAAGTTGCCTTATTCTACTTATCAGTCTAATTATTAAGATTCACAATCAAATAAAATATATTTACAGTTAGTTGTTTTAATCAAGGGACAGGTGTTCTCAAAGGAACTGGAAGAATTAGTTTAATCATGTTATAGAGTTATACTCATAGAGGAATCAAATTGCCCTGTTACGGGGTTGAATTTAAAGAAACCTAAGTAACCAAGAAATTTGTAATAATGTTTGGGATTTCATGCATAAGGTGGGGAGACATATTTTCTTGGAGGTTCAGAGTCCTTCAATAGATGCAGTGTCCAAAATCACAATTTTTTGTGGTATATTGTATAGTAACCTGAGACCCCAAAATGTACCGAATTCAGAGAATCAACCCTCTGTCATTTAGAAAAAAATACAATTGGAGATTTATGAAATCGTAGTTGTGAAAATATGTGAAAATACAAATAATAGAAAACATAAATTTGTGTGTTGCATTATCCTAGCATCAATATATGAACCTGTCAAATATTATGCAGTGAATACAAATTCTTCATAGCAAAGTTTGTAATTTGTGAAGCCTTTACCTTATAAGATAAAAGGATAAAAAACCCATTTCTTAAACCTTTTGTTTTTACTTTCAAACGCCCCTCCCTCCCCCCAACTCCTCAAGAACAAGCAGATATAGACAATGGATGATTCATATCTGTTCCATTAGGCCCCTAGTAGCTATTATTGTTCAAAGGCAGCGCATTTCCAAGTGGGGGTTAAATGGCGGTCAGTGCAGAGCACTCCAGTGCTAAGAAAATGAGCTTGGGAGATTTTTGCTTCAGCCTAGGATATATTTACAGTACCATCATATCAAAGAAAATATAAAAAAAAACCCTACTTTTTTCACTTATTTAACCTTGATAATAAAGCCATTTATTTCTGTTGATGCTACTACCTTGTAGACTTCATTAAAGTCTCATTAATGAGAGAGCATTCAGTAATTCAGGTATGTTCTCTCACCTTCTGTAATTTTACTAATACAGACTCAAAGATTTAGTAGATGTTTAGATTTTCCCTGAGAAGTACTCTCCCTCAGGTGAAAAGGTCAAGGAAATGTGCAGAAAATACAGTAAAAATAAAAATGTAGAACGCTTGAAAAATTATATTTTCCTTTTACAAAGTTTTTCTGTTTTTGCTTCTTAATTGTTCAGATCAAACTGTTTCAAAATTTCTCTGTACCCAAGCTGAGAGAAAGGAAGGGAGTGGTCGGGTGGAGCAGCGCCACATGAGATTGTGATGGACAGCGCTAAAACTCGCCTCCGGGCTCAGATTGGTGGTTTCTAGAGAGCACTGGCAGAAGGAAGAGGAGTTGGATTTTTTTAGATTATCTCATACCATGCTGTCACAACATTTCGACATATACAGTATGTAAAAAAAGTATACTTTTTTTTTATGACGGTTGACGGTTGCATACTGCAGTTTTAAGAAAGAAAATCATTATTTGAAAAAAAATTTTTGATTTTAAAAATAGAAGCCAGCTTGGATATTAAAATTGGTTTCATGACTTAAAACATGGAAGTGAACTAAAGTGTAAAAAGAACTGAGAAAACTGTAAAAAGGAAAATCCTTGTTCACAGCATCATATGTACATGTATGAAGATGGTTCCCAGGACACAGTGGTCATTATTCTGACCCGGACAACGGAACACGGATCGAAACTGAGAGCCATCAGAATGCTGAATGCCCAACCCTTTGTTTTATTTCAATAATGATGAAAAAAAAAAAAAAACAGGCTAAAGTAGCTTGTCACTTCGTGTATAATTTTGCCTTGAACTCATGCAGCACTGAAGGGCTCCTGAATTCATTTGCATCCTGGCGTCTGCAGGTGAGTGTTTCAGGGCTCTTTTCCAAGGTTTAAAATTGGATATAAAAACAGTCAAGCATGCATGGATACCCCTGTGACGGCTTAGGCATTAAAGCAGAATCTGCTGACTCACCAGCTGTGACAAAGGGCTCCTATTTCTCTCATAAAAATAAATAAATAAATAAAAAGAAATACTCTACAGCTTAGCTCTGGCAGAAAACATGAGGTGAAGCAGCATAAAACCATCTCTAGGAAGAAATCATCGCCACAGCCCCTCCCACTCCCTCCACCAGGAGTCTATAGCAGAGTTAAGAGGGTACGAGTGGATGTGTGTGTGAGGTGTATTGTCCAGGCCACACTCGGTTAACAACACCATTAACTGGCTCACAAAGCAACCCCCGGGGCAACGATAACATCAATCCCAGCTTTAGAGGGCCATTACGTCTGGCCAGAGATATACGTGGCTCTTCGTTGGAGAGAGGTGAGGCGGTACAACTGGGGGGTCAGGCTATGAGGGGGGAGGTGGGGTAAGGTATCGTCGCCCTTTTGTCAACTCCAACCCTCTGTCCGCCCGGCAACCCCAGCCAGACCTCGCATACACGCCGACAAGTAGCTCCCCCCAGGCTGTTTGGCAGGACCGAGTCTGAGGCTGTTTATCTGCTTCTCTCAGGCCTTCACACACACCCACCCCTACACGACAAACACAAGCCTTAACTCCTTTATGCCGACAGATCAACGCATACAGGGAATCGTGTGTGTGCCTTGTAAACTTTGCAAAGTCACACATTATTTTACGTGGTACAGTAGCGGAGCCTCGTGTCGATCCAGATAAGCGTACGAACAAACCCGCACACCGAGGCGCCACCTCGTTATGTCCTTACAACATGCAGCCGATGCAAATAACACATTAAATCAGTTGCAGACATGTAGCCCACATGGCAATATCTCCACACTGATAAATTCTTCTCAACCATAAACCCCTAAAACATACACACACACACACAAATGGAGCATCTTCTTGCAGTATCTGAAGGCACGCTGCTCTCAGGTGATAACATTCTCATGCCGCAGCGGCAGGAAAGAGAAGTCAATGGGTTTTTCGTCCTCTCCCCTTCTCCCCCCCTGCATTCTGCTCCGTGGGTAACTATTGAACTCTGGGATGCTGCACAGAAACATGTTTTGTTTGAAACTTCAAGTGCTTAATAGCTGGATTTCTCCAAGGGAGGTTTAACAGTCTCAATTAAAATCGCATAAAGGGGAAACGCACGAGTCCTGACAGTATAAACACGGAGCCACTTTTAGAACAAACAGGGATAAAGAGCTCGGTGGAGGCTGGTTCTCCTTTCCCCACTACCGGGTTGGACACCGAGGCGACGCAGATGAGTGACGGCTCACCCAGATGTCTTGGACAGGAGGCGACATGTTTATAGTCAGACCCCTGAGGCGGGGGATCGGTCTCGGGGGGATGGGATACAACGCTGAGCGTCTCGTGGAGTTGGTGAGGCAGGGAGGTTTTCATGGCAACCGAGAGAGGAAAGGCTGAGAGTTCCCTCCCAATGGGGGAGACGACGGGAGAGGCAGCACCTGCATTCAGCCTACAGATGCTCCCGTCAGAAATTTGTCAATTGTATAAAAGAGAAAAGCATCAAAAGTGTTGGTGAAGTCCAGCTTTTTCAGAGCCCTCCACAGAAGTCACACCTGGTCTGGTATTCTGTTAGCCGTGCCACACCAGGTTCAACCTCCATCCTGACGGGAACATCAGCTTAACATCCTGCTTACAAATGAAGCAGTTGGCCCTACTTTCAGTGTTCAGTTCTTCCTCAGACTAAATGATTAGTAGAGTTGTTATTGTGACTTGCTCTCTTTCCCCGAAGGAGCTACTACCACCTGTAACTCTGTACTTTTCACTTACATACAAAGTCCTCTGGAATCAGTTCTTCTGTTTCTTTCTGCTCTGTCTTCTCAAACCTCCGGTCAGTTGTTGCAGATGCTGCTCGTATTGAGCCGAGTTCTGGTTCTGCTGGAGATTTTTTCCTGTCAATGGGGAGTTTTTCCTCTCTGCTGTCGCTACATGCATGCTTGGTATGAGGGATTGCTATAAAGGCAACAGCAAAGAAAGCTATTTTTTACTGTTGCTACGTAGTCATCCAGGAGCTGTGAATGCTGCAAGTCAGTGACTCGATGCAATCTGCTGGGTGTACGTAGAAACTTATTGAACTACTTTGACTAATAAACTGAACTTAATGAACTGTCTGATAACTGGGATCAACTGGAACATTTGTGTGATTGAACTGAAATGACAGACGGAAAACAGAGCAGCGCTCCTCCGATTCTCCCCCACTCAGGTCCTTCAGACTAGTGGGAGCAGCATTTAGCAAACACCTGGTGGAACTGCGCATCTGCTGAGCTTAAAATACAAACCACTTGTATGAATGTTGTGAAAGGGTTAATGGAGAAGAGTTGTTGTGACAACTGCTGAAGGTGGAGTTTGGAGCTTCTTAAAGAGACAGAGACCCAGTTTCGAGGCATTCAATTGTGAAGACAAATTTCTTTTGTCATTTTGTATATACAGCATGTTCACAACAAATGAAGGTAACATAGTTACTTAATTATGGTACAAAATGGCAGATCTTAGTGAGTTTGGGATCCACAGTCAGTTGACCTCTATCCAACAGATCCAGCATATTTAGGATGTTGTGAAACTAAAGATTATCATCATAAATCTTCAAACCAAATAAGAGCTGCAAGGTTTTCTAATAAATAATAAATAGTGAGTAATGTGTAGAATTATTTCTCTTCTTTTTATATGTACTTCATTCATTCATTCTTGAATAGAACATTGAGGAATCCCAGGGTCTGTAACTATTTCTACAGTAGAAAAAGCCTTCAGGTCCACATGATGTGCATTACTCACGTGTTCCTCGTTTTTTCTTTGATGTAGCTTAGAAAACAGCAGCTCTCCATTCTGTGCTGCTGCGATGCGTTTGACAGCTTTCCTTTAGAAATGATCAGAGTTTGAACCAACACTAAATTTAAGCTTTACGATCCTTTGAGTCTTGATTAAAATGAACCTCCATCTAATGTTCATGTTCTATCAGCAGTAGGTCATTTGCATTGGGAGTTCTACAGTACATAGCTTACATATATACCTATATCTGTTGTTGGGTTTGCATTCTTATCCTGACGGACAGCTGCCTGAACCTCCTGCAGGCTGTAAGAGCAGTGAAATGCTTTAGCAGCAGCTCCTTATGTCAGCAGAAAGCAGAACGGGTTCTCCTATTCAGCTCCTAGACACTATTCAGCTCAGTCCTAATCCCATATTGGTATTAGCTCTTCTAATATTCTTTTCATATAACTTCTCGCATATTTCTCCCACTTCGTGCGTCAGACAGTTATTATTGGACAAAGAAATTGCTGTGAACTTCAGAAGGCTGCATGGAAATGACCCGGGTTTCAACAGAAGGTTTCACTTGGTTAATAATGTCTTCAAACTGCTCTAAGTAGCCAGTGCATATGCATGTATGCTTATTGTAGACTATTGTGAGGTTTAAGGGAATGTTACTTGAACTTGACAGATTAATTTATAATCTGAGTGGTACTGTGGATGCTTTGTGTGGCTATTTATTTTTATTCTTAACTGTAAACTTTTACTTGTATCTAATATTATAATGCTGCTCAGTCAAAAAAATAAAGAATCAGTAACTCCAAGACCTTTTTTCATTCCTGAACAGTGATTTACATGACAATTGCTGAAAGGTTATCACATATGTAAAACAGTTCATTTCAAGCATGAATAAAACCTTTCATAGAAGATAATCTGATGTTAAAACGTCGGTCCGGCTTTTGTAATTCCCAAAAAATCTTTGTTAGTATCAAAATAGCTGGATTGTCACCATGACAGCATTTTCTTCAGATGTTATCAAGTGTTCCTGTAATTGTAATGACAACCTGGAGTCTCACCAGGCCACTGGATAAAAGGAATTATGATGACTTTTACTATTTAGATCTATTTTCCAGTTCATATCAAAGTGTTTGTGAGAAATTTATAAGGGGTGTCATTTGAATATTTGCAAAATAAGATTTAGTTTGAAAATTAAATGTTTAATTTGTGAAATAAATAGTCTGGAAATTAAATGCTTAGTTTGGAGAACAAAATATTTAGTACAACTAAATATTTAATTTAGAGCTAGAAATTAATTTGGAAATATGACATTTATGTATGAATAACATATTGAAAATATGACTGATGAAATATGATATTGCTGTTAATTTTTGTGTACAAGTTTACTTATATATACAGTAAGCTCAAATAAAGTAAACTTGCTCTTTCTGCAGGGTTGTGTGAGTAAATAAATAAATACAGCACTGCTGCAGATCATCCGAGTCCTTTATGGACAGTAGAGAGTGCTGCTTGACCTCTGCTACAAGTGCTAAAATGCTAATTGCCCTGGGGCAGCGTTGCATTCTGGTCCGGTGATGACGCTCAGGGTGAAGGCGACGCTGCCTCACCGCCCTTCACCAGCAACCGTCAAGCTTCGCCGAAAAATATTGCAGCTGGAGAAGATGCGGCGAAACGATCCACATAATAACTTCTTTACTGTCAAACAAGTAAATATACAAGGAGAGATGTCCTCTACTTTCTCCATGACGTTTAGGGTTCAAAGTGACTTTCAAATGTTCTTGTTAAAGTGTAATCTGCAAACAGCTGCCGACAGCCCCATTTTTTTTCTTCTTCTTTTTTATAGATAGGACAACAATAATCCATAAAAATGTAATCAATATCCATGCACACACTCGGCAGACCTGCTTGTCCTCAGGTGTTCCACTGCTCATGCTGGAAATGCGCAGTCCTTCCTCAACGGTTGTTGCTAGGAACTCAAGGGCATTGTCAGCTTTATCAGCGCCGGGTGATTCATCAGGCTAGTTGGTAAATAAGAGATGCTATCAAGCGCTCCTGGTGGCATTGAGGGCTCTTGTCCTAATCAATAACTTTCCAATTTTTCACTGATCTTTGCCTCTGATTAGCCAGACTAATCCAATACATAGTGTTGCTGTCCATTACGGTAGCAGGACAAAGCCTTCCCATTAAGACTGACCCCCCCACCCCCTCTTATCTGTTGTTTTAGCGATATGAGGCTCGCCGGTGCTTGGGAACACAACGAGGACATTCCCCAGGCTCTTCTAATTGCTAGTCAAGTTTGGGCCGGCAGATAGCAAAGAGATGTCACCCTCCCAAGCAGCGCCGCAGTCCTTTAAAGCGCTGAGACGGTAAACCAAACGGCGCACGGGAGGCAGGGCACACCGAGGTACAATGGCTTGTAATTTTTCATCTCGCCTCGGTGGAAACGGCAGAAAGCAAAGTGACGCAAGTAATGATGAAGTTGAGGGCGAGGAGGGGCGGATGGGCTGTCAGTCAGAGAGAGGCGGCCGTGGCAGCAGCCACTTACAGACGATCAGAGGCTGATGAGTAAGCTCAGGCTAATTTGCGTTAATGACTATAAAATGTACATTAATTTTCCTTCTTGAAGTGATCTGTAATGAGCATAACTGATGGAAGGGGAGATGAGAAGTATTTTCTTTACAACTCAGAGAATACGCCATATGCATAGACTTGGAACACTTGGAAATAGGAAACCTGGTTCTGCCACAGATTAACTATGACTTAACCTGCTGTTCTTAAAGGGGAAATATTAGGTAACATTTAGTTTTTTGAGTTTTGCATCATGTTATAAAGTTATTTCCTTGTCAAAACATACCTGGAGTGTTGCTTTGATTCTTTCATTCATGTTTGAGAAATCCTGCAATCTTCCATGGCAACCATTCAACTGAGCAAAACATTTGGTGAGACCGAGCCCCGCCTTCGAGGACGAAGCTCCTCCTTAGAGCCATAGAGCTGCAGTTTCCAAGCTTGTACCTCACAGAGCAGCTCACCCTCGCAACTCCGCCACTCAGCTCCTTCAGACTAGCCAGCAGCAGTTAGGAAACAGCTGGTGGAACTGCAAATCTCATTGTACCAGCTACTTCTCAGTGCAACACTTTTAAAAACATTACAAGGTTAGTAGAGGAGCCATGTTGTGATGACTTCCTGAAGGTGAAGTGTCAGAAAGAGCAGGAGTTTTAAAGAGACAGAGGCCCAATTTCAAGGCGCTAAAATAGAAAGTAAAATTTTTTTAAATTATATTTGATACATGACGCATTTTATCATAACTGAAGGTATAATATGAGACCATGTGCCTGGGAAATACATACTACTGCCTCTTGTTGTGGAAAAAACTATTTTACCAGGCACTGTCAGGTGAAATCACCCAATCAGGTTTATTCATATATTGTGCAGAACACAGAGCTTGTAGGACAATCAATAATAAAGCAGGTCTGGATGAAAAAGGCAGAGAAAACATGAGTTTTATACCAAGGATAAGGAATTCAAAACAAGGGGTGAGACAGTCTGGTTCTGATGAAGCTGTAGAAAACAACTTCCAACCTTCTACATGCAACCCAAATAGTTCTGTTGGTGAGAGTTCACAAGCATTTCATATAACATGATCAGCAGATGTTAAATTGTAGTAATTTTCCACCACACTCTTTAACCCAACTCAAAGGTCTTGGAAAGTTAAACCATCGAGTGAAGAACTGTTGTTCCTGTGGTGGTTCCCTCCCAGGGCTTTAGATGATTGCTTCAGATCCTCCTGGAGGACTTTTTTATCAAAATTAAGGAATTCTTGGGCGTGCCGTGGTGGCGTAGGGGTTAGTGCGGCCCACATTTGGAGGCCTTGGGTCCTCGACGCGGCCGTCGCGGGTTCGACTCCCGGACCTGACGATATTTGCCGCATGTCTTCCCCCCTCTCCTTGCCCCATTCCTGTCAGCCTACTATCAAATAAGGGACACTAGAGCCCACAAAAAGCCCCCTAGTGGGGAAACAAAAAAAAATTAAGGAAGTATTGACTTAAAACAAGGCCCTTTATATTACTGACAAGTTACTTGTAAGTTAGTTTGTGCACTGCAATATTTGCCCTAAAAACCAGACCAAGAAGACTTGGTAGGATTTTGAGTTTTTGCAGTGGAGAAGCAGCATTCAGGTCCTCTGCGACATTAATCTGGAACAAACTTCCAGAAAACTGCAAAGATGCTGAAACATCTTTAAATCAAGGCTTAAAGCCCTCATTAACTTTTGATTAATACAAACTGGAACATTGATAAATATATTTGATATAAATTTGCTTGATGATTTTTATTTGACAAAATGTAATATTTGTCACTTGTTTCCTAATTGATGACTGCATTCTGTCTTCATGGTGTAAAGTACTTTGAACTGCCTTGTCGCTGAAATGTTCTGTAAAAAGAAACCCGGCGTGACTTGAGAAGACGGTAATTGTTACAATCGTCATGTTTTGTAGCAACTCTTCCGTGGTTTTTCTTCTTCTTTTTTTGCATTGTGCCAAAATAAAAAAGCTGAACACATTGTTGTCTTTGCTCAGAGGAGTTGCATCTAAGAAGTGTCATCATTAATTATGCACCTTCATGTTATTCATGTCTACAGTAAATAACATTACTGTAGACATGAATACATGTCTACAGTATTCATGTCATATATATATATATATATATATATATATA
>CAEFZY010016076.1:0-22976 GCA_903066815.1 Brachyrhaphis roseni
GAAGGAAGGAAGGAAGGAAGGAAGGAAGGAAGGAAGGAAGGAAGGAAGGAAGGAAGGAAGGAAGGAAGGAAGGAAGGAAGATGTTAGTTTCCTATTGTGCCACAGGTATATCCGCTTTCTTACTGACCTGTGCTTATTGTCCATCCGATGTCACAGGAGCCAATAGCCATTCTGAAGTCAGCTTATAATGGTAGTCCAGCACTGGCAACTGGGCAATTGAGAAGGAGACTTACTCACTTACAACAGCTTTAAATAGGCTGGAAACCAGCGTGTCTCGGCTGGTCACTTACGACCCATACTTTCTTCTTTAAAGGACACTTTATCAAGAAAAATAATAAGTTTATTTTTGCATACAATATCTTTTAAGTGTCTTGCTCTGCATGCATTGACATGTTTTTTGTGATGAGGTAAGGTCTTTCAATCCAGGGCATTCTGTTTTCCAATATTATCACAATAGGATGCAATAATGTCAGAATCTTTTGATAAAAACAAAAAAATAAAGAATTCTTAGAAAATACAAGCTGGCTATTAGCAAGTGTCCTGTATTCACACAGAATCATGGACTGGAACAAAAGAGCTTGTTGGGGTTTTTAACCTTGTACTCAATGGTTCTCAGTTCATTTGTTTCGCAAAGACCAGCCGGTATTATTATTGACTAGATTTATATTTGAACATTTTTATGAAAGTTTCCTACTCATTTTGCAGCAAATATGTAATTCTACCACATAAAAGAAATGTATTTAAATATAATTGAATAATAAACACATTCTTAAAATGTACTCATGTTTTATTATGTAATAAAGAAAATCTGATGGTCTTTCACTGCTGCTTCTTACTCTAATTTAACTAGCATATAGCCACAGGTGGAACATTTATTGAACTAAAATTGTTTGTTTTAAATAGAGCAAAACAAAGAGTGTTTGTTGTGTTTTCTTGTTCAGTACTCATCTTTAAAATGAACCACACTTCTTTTCGTTAGACAGCTGTGTTCACTTTATTGCTAACGTTCAGGTTATAAACTTCTCTTCATCAGTTTTCTTCTAGAACAGTGCTGCCTACACATACGAACTCGCTCTCACTGCCCCCAGTGGACAATAGCAGTACAACATGCACATAAACAAAGTGACAGGATACAGAACTTGTAGATGTACCTTTCAAAGTAAATTAGGAAACACGAACACATAACACAACATAACTCAAAAAACAAGTTAAGATGAGAACATATTCTGACAGTGTTTAATAGTTTGAATGTGTGATTGGAATTAATTTAGATTTATTTTGTATTTTGATTGGTTTATAAAACAAGAAGCAAATCTGTCCTCAACAGCAAATCTCATGTGAAGCAGTTGTTTCCTCACAGTTGCACAGACACTTTATGTACCCATGCATATTTATACATACAAAAAAGACACTGAGGATACTGTTCATAATAAAAAATACCAAATACAAAGACCTTAAGATTAATTAAAATTTCCCTGGGGAACATACATGCTGAATGAAAATGCAGCAACCCTTGTTACGGAGTCAGCAACAAACGTGTTTGAGTTTAGGCCCACAGGGTTAATAAGAGAAAGGTCGGTTTTCCACACCCTGAGGCGCGTCGAGCAGCTGCAAACCCTGACGCCTGAACAGAGCAGGTATGCGATGCTCTGACCTCCAGTGCCTGCGGAAACGCTGGCATCTGTCCATGGTTGCTGCAGAGCAATCAAAGAGTGTCTGGTTAGCTTTCTTTCTCATACAGCCACTGCATCCCTATTGCCGTCCACCCACTAACCCTCCGTCAGCCATAGCTTCAGCGAGCGTAGTAAAGCTGTAGCCATAGCAACAGAAGGCCTGCCAATGTCCTTGGGGATCATTTCTTGACAGAATTCCCCTGTGTCTTCATTTAGCGAAAGGTTGCTCCCTCTGCTGAGTAACTGTTTATCTTTGCAGACATGTAAGATGCGGTGGCCGTTGGCCGCCTTTATCATCCTCCCATCTGTTAGGTCCTACCACTCCACTCGTTCTGGATGCTGAAACTAATCCCCAAAACTTGTGATAGGAATTTAAAGCTGCCAACTCTGAGTTCCATCCAAAAAGCCCCAGGACAGTAAACAGGGAGAAGACAGAAAAGGGGGAGGAGTGAAATATATTTTTGGATAACAATCAGGTTGGTGGCAGAGCACCATTTCGGCTTTATTTTAGTTCCAGTGTGTTCCTTACTCGCTACAAGGTCATCTTCTCATCACTGAAATTACAAATCATGCTCCGAAGGTGTTTCTGACTTAACCCTCTGCAATCATTGCACGTCCCTCACAGACCGCCAGTCGGAGGGAAGATGTACAGGATGGGTCTGCTTCCAGTAACAGATGGTGGAAAGAAAATGACATTAGAAGAGAGGGGAAGGATGAATGGGAAACATCAGCTCCGCCAGAATAAATTGGAAGTATCAAAACGACACAATTCCTTTTTAGAGGCAGAACAAGCAAGAGTAGGATCTTTGATCTCCGCTGTGCACCTTTGATATGTCTATAGCAGGCCAGTGAAAAAGATACGAACTCTGAATACTGAAAGATTCTTTGAAATTAATATTTTATAAACAGACTGGTTAAAACATATTTCCCTTTCTACAGGTTTCTCCTGGGGTTTATTTGTCACCTTCACATGTTTCAGATCATTAAAGAATTTTTTTGTAGTGTTCAAAACTTATCAAAGGCAATAAAAAAGGCAGTTTTTAGATGTTTTTTGTGTTTATTACAAGAAAAAAACAATCCCAGCTAATCTAGCTTAATGTGGAAAAAGTAATCACCCCCAACCTTTTCCAGACCCGTGGCATTTACAATAACCATTTATCATTCTTGCTCCCGTCAAAGCACAACACTTGTAAAGTTATGCCACAGCATCTCAATGAGATTCAATACTGAACTCTGTCTAGGCCACTCCAAAACTTTCATTTTGCTTTTTGAGCCATTCAGAGATGAACTTGCTGTGCATAAGAATGCAGTACTGTCCTGATGCAAAACCAACTTGCTCTTGAGTCAAAGACAACAAAGTGACTGTCAGACATTGTCCCTCAGGATTTTCTGTCAAGAAGCAAAATTCATGATTTCATCAATTGTGGCATATGATACAGACCCATAACTGGCACAAAGTTATGGGTTAGACAATAACACCACCACCTCTCCACTGTCATCATGAGCTCCTTTGTCTGAAGTTGTGTGCTAGTTTTAAAACAAGATACCATAACAAGAAGTTTGAATTTTCTTTTGGCTTACTAAAAGTCTTGTGAATCATCGAGATCAAGATGTTTTATGGACATTTTTGTTCTTTTTTTGGTTCGAAGTGTTTTTGTCTTAGAGCTGCAGTATCCCACGGGTCTAATTTTGCCAAGACTCTTTCTTATTGTTAAAATATGAGCAATGACCTTAACCGAGACAAGAGAAGCCTGCAGTTCTTCAGATGTGTTTCTGAGCTCTTTTCTTACATCTTGGATGACTAGTTAATGCGCTCTTGGAGAAATTTGGGCCTGCCACTTTTGAAAAGGTTCATCACTGGTTCACATTTTCTCCAGTTGAGGATAATAGCTCTCAAAGAACTATCTAAAACTGGAGTTGAGTAGTCTGCCTCATTTAACATGTGTTAAAAGGTGGGATTTGACACACTGCAGCATTCCTGATGTATATCCCCCTTCACAAATAACTTTATAACCCTTTCGACACTGACAGACATCATTAACTTTGTTTTTTTCTGATTTTGAATTTTATTTGATCAGTGCATGACTTTATGCCTTTCTTCCTGTTGTCAGACATGTTCCATTTAACTGATTTCTTGATTCTAAAGAAGCATTATTTTGTCCCACATATTCAGACGTTTTCTTTAAAAGAATAAAATCATTATTTGAAGAAATTACCATGGTTATATAGATTTTATTTAATGGCATGTAACATGTGAGTGTGACTAGTAAGCAAAACCAGATAAAATTGTTGAGGGTGCAAATACTTTTCCCAATGTAAATGACTAGTTTTGAAATACCAATTGTATTTAATGTAATGCATTGCTTGATGTGGAATAAGCTTATCTAACACAGTGACACAAGGTAGAAATTAATGATGCATGATGCAACTGTAAATAATCCATGCTCCCCTATAGCCCTGCACAAGCACAACATCCTAGAAGAATATAAATCTAAACTATTGACCGTTTTGACTCGCCCTCTCCTTTTCACCGACTGTGGCACTCAGAAAGATATTGGCTCTCAACAATGTGTCCCTGCATAACAATCCCGGGCAGTTCAGCCATGCTTTTTGTCTGCATCTTTCTATTCCAGCCCATCTGCACCATTAACATCACAATCCGCGTCTCATCTTGAGTCAGCAATCATCGCGGATATGGGCATAAATATCTGGTTTTGCTCTCCCTCACACAATGATTTCCATTTTTTTTTTTTCTGCCCCAAACACACACTCACTCTTTTCCAGTAGCCTTGCTTTCACGGCCACCCACGCAGGCATCTGTAAAAGAGCATGTGTGGTTCGCAGCATTTGTGCGGTCCACGCAGGCAGAAACTGTCAGATTCCGAGCCCTTAATGTGTTACATCCTCTGTGTGCTGCTGGTTCCTCATAATTGCGGGTTTTGCTGCCAGATACCTAAGGCAAATATTTTTCCAACATTCTTGACTCTGTTTTCATTTTACTTCAGTTTGTTTTATGTGGAAAAACTTTACGAGGCAGATTGGTTGCGAGTGAGAAAACAGAACGTCTCACCTGCTTGTTTTTATTTCTGTTTTCTTCCTGTTAAACAGGTGAATGATTGCGACACAGAGACCAGCCGTTGCAGCGCGACCCCGTCCCATGTTGCTCCCTCCTCTCAGGGAATGGCCAAGGTCCAGGATGGACACACGAACACATGTGAAAGGTGGAGATTGTTTGCAAGCAGCCTATCAATAAATCAGCATGGGATTGTTTTATTCCTGTTCAGTGGTCAGGTGGTAGTGTTTTTTAAATAGCGATGCTTCCTGAAACCGCTCACATTTTCACAATTTACAACCATTAGATTCATCTGTCATGAAATTTAAAGTGGGTTTAGGGTCCAAGCAAATCAGGTTTGGTGTAAGAATCTGTTGATGCGACACTTATTAGTCAGACTACACAAGAAGTGAAGGACAAAAATATCAGTGCTGAAGAAAAAGCATAAAGTCCAATTTGCAGTTTGTCTTGAACAGTGCACAGCCAGCATGTGGCAAACATGTGATTGAAACCAGTATAAAATGTTTTGGCCCACATGAAAAGTCATATATTGCGTTTTGCAAACTACAAAACGCAATAGTTTTGTAGTTTGCAATACAAGATGATACAACGAATCATCTTGTATTCGTTTCATCTGAATACAAGATGAAACGAGGTGGCGGCAGCATCATGCTGTGTTGATTTCTTTTCTTTAGCCAGAAAACTGTTGTGAAACTTGTTAGAGATACTGTAAGTACAGACCAATCCAGTAACAAAAGTTGCGCGAGGCTGCTTAACACTTTAAACTGGGTTAGAGGTTCACCATTCAGCAAGCTAACTACAGCAAACATGTAGCCAGAGCTACAATGGAATAATTTAGATCAAAGCATATCCATAGAGATATGGCGCAGTCAAAGTCCAGACCTTAATCCTATCAAGTGTCTGTGAAAATATACGTTCACAGACACCCTTCATACAGTCGGACTGAGCTGAGCCAGAAGTCTCTAGGGGTACAAAGCTGGTGTTGACATTATCCAAAAGACTGGCAGCTGTATTTGCAGTAAAGATTATTTGCAAGGTGTTGACTCAGAAATGTTGAATGTCACACTTTTTAATGTGCACATAATATCCTAACAAAATACATCCCAGTTTGGGATTGCAAAGTGACACCATGTGTTCAGCATTTGTCAAAAAATGAGCCTGAATTTGCAAATTCTGAATTTCTGAATTTGCATTTGCTTCACAGCACTGACATGTTAGAGGAGAGCCACGATGGTATGGACAGTGGCACCCTGAGTCCTCCTTCAGCTCGACAGGTTACCATCAAGCGCCACCCTACTCAAGGCTTCGGCTTCATAGCAGGCAGCCAGCGGCCTGTCATCGTTCGCTCCGTCTCTGCCGGTTAGTCAACATGTATGTTTGGAAAAAAAAAGGGGATACCGGACGTAAACAAGAGAGATTTCATCAGATGAGACTATAATTTTGACTGTATGTCTTTTGTCAATAGACGGCCCTTCCTTTGGAAAACTTCTCCCTGGAGACCAGATCTTGGCCATAAACGAAGAGACGGTGAGCGACGCGCCACGAGAGAGAGTCATAGACCTTGTAAGGTAACATCCTTTACTGTCCCAGGAGGGAGGGCGGGAGGAGGAAGGGGGTCTTAAAGTCAGGGGACCAGCAACAATGGCAAATGGGAACAAAAGTCTAAAGACTTGGGTAAAGAGGATGGACTCAAAAGAAGAAACAGTTTCTTACAGCATCAACAACAAACCTGTGGATGACTCAGTCCTTTTGCAGCCAAGGAACAGCAATAAAGCAGCAGATAAAAACTGTTCTTTCAGTGCTGCACTCCGTGTGGCATTATCTAACCCCCTCTACTTTCTGCTGTCTCTCAACAGACGCTGCAAAGACACCATAGTTCTCACTGTGCTGCAGCCCCATCAGGTAATACAATGGGGCGCTGTCCCTTTCATCCTCTCCTCCCTAAAGATTCCTCCTTGTCCTCGTGAGTCGCAGCTCTTTTCCCTTTCCATTTGAATCGTGCGGCTAAACAAAGTGCAGTGTTCTGTTCCAGTGGTGCAGAGTGAGGACGTACATTAGTATTCATGACCTTGCTCCGTACACTGGAGTAATTTCTTTTCCTGGTAACCCTGCGCAACAACTCCAAGTGGGGACATAAACAGCCACATGAGACTTTAACAAACAAGAATTGTATGTGGATGCATCATTCCCTGCAGAAACAATAGAAATGTACAATTCATCTTGCTAAGAACCACCAGAAGATTTTATGTTGTTTGTTGCATAAAGATAAAAAACAAACATTAACATAAAGCATTTTATCATTTGGAGGATATGTCTACATAAAATTCTAAAGGTTAGACAAATCTCAAATAAAGAAACTTTTTTTGTGGATGAAGTTTGCATTTAAATCTTGCAGCTGCAACTTTACGCCCAATTTATTGCCAGTTCCTTAATGCATGTCTTTTTAGTACAAGTCATGACTCACTTGTAAGTCGTACATCAATCAGCAATGCTTCACAGAGTAACCATCACTCTCCTTATGTTTTTAGTCACCTAAGTCTGCCTTCATAAGTGCAGCCAAAAAGGCCCGCCTGCGAACCAACCCTCCTAAAGTGCGCTTTTCAGAGCAAGTGTCGATCAGCGACCCGGACTCAGTAAGTTTTAGCTGCATTAAAATAATTGCTGTTAACCTTTCATCCCCTTCTTTGCAAGCTTTTATTTTTTAGCAGGAGACATAAAAAAAAGAGCAAAACCATCCCTCTCTTCTATCTCTATTTTATGTGAGTGCATCGGGCAGAGACGGGAAGTTTGGTCAACCTTTTTGACACTAAATAAATTGCTTTTTTTTTTGACAGATTTGGCTTCTCTCAAGTGCGACTTGTGACTCTTTTGTTAGTTGTTTGAAAACAGCCAAAAAAAAAAATCCTCCAGCTTTTCAGTTATGAAGGACATGATGACGATCCTAAGTGCTTAAACAGAAAGCAACTGGATGTTTCGCCTATCATCCAAAAGTCTTTGGTTCTGATAATGTGCTGGGAGCTCCTAGCTTATAAATGGTAGATGGAAGGATTACACTAATAGGGACAGCAAGGACAAGTGGGTTGCTGACCCAAACACACTTCCTGTGACATTTTTTTTGGGTAGCTGCCCAGAGAAAAGTTGTAATGTAAGCCACTAAGTACCTTTTGTAAGGAATTTTAAGCAAAACATTTAGCTGTCTAGTAAATTATTTAAAAATGTCTTCCCTCCAATAAAACTGTCTTTTATAGCTTATTGGTGGGTAGAAAATTTATACATTCTCTTTTGTTATTTATGACCCACTCCTTTATGATGAAAAAAGTTGGTTGGCTAAAATCAATTAATAAATAATTCAACGTTATTTACTCTAACATTGAACTTAGGTATAGATGGAAAAGAACTGAAGTCAAACACCGGAGCTAAAAAACTCCAACTTCAGCGGACAAAGTATCTAACTTTCCTACACTCCAACTAAGTTTAATAAAGCAAATTAGGTTAGCAAATTATTCCAGTAACTTGCTTGAGTTATTTTTTACATTTACTCTAAGTTTTAAATTTACCTTGCTGAAATGTGCAGGCACCCTGGCCAACACTTGCGGATTCTTCCTAATAAGACCAATATGTGAGTTTTTTTTACTCACATGTTTATGAATGTGAATGGTTGTGAAATCAACCAGCAAGGCAAGTCAAGGCAGCATTTTAGGGGTTAGAAAGTAGGAACATGAGGCAACCCTCTATGATTGCTATTGGCTTTTCATTTGAAGTGAAAATGGCTCCATTTTTTCTTCCTTTTTCTCTCTTTCTGTACGTTCTGTATGTTCCTCACTGCACAGGGCGCTTGTGTTTGGATGTTTTATCCCTATGATAAACTAGTCTCTCTCCAAATACCCCTATCACACTATTGCCTATCTGTCTTGTATTTCAGGGGTGCAGGAAGATGTGCAGCTTTCAGTAAATAAAGCACCACCACACAAAAAGCTAAACCAGACTTGCAAAAAGTCATGAAAAATTGCACATGATCATGTCTGAAACATGAGATATGAAATTATTTATGAAATGTACTCAAGTGCTGCTCAGTTGTCACGTAATTACCACCTAATAACATTAATCATTGCCATGCTAAGCTATGCAGATACTCTGTCTATGCTGAGGAAGAATCACTTACATCTGCATGCAGAAGGCCTGAAATGACTAAGCAGCCCAACTTTATCAACTTCATCAAACTTTCGTTTGTAGGTAGCTGGTTGATCATTACAAAAATAAATAAAGAAAAATAAAAGAAATTTGACTGTGAATTCCACACATTTCATCCTAAAACACTTGACCTTTCATGCCTCCCAAGCCATGAAAGGTCTTCATGTTCAGCAAAATGTACTTCAAGTTTAAAACCCACAAAATAAATGTTTTTAATACAGGAAAAAAGCTACGTGACAGCAGCTTTATCGTAATCATTCAGCGTTGTTATCATTTGTGCAGAGAAACAACGTCGTTCCTTACTAAACACTCACACCTTCCAACCAAAGAAGTTTACAGTAATGATTTATAAATAACATTAATGCTGTAAAGTTCACAAAGATGTCAAGCATCATCAATTTAACAAAGGAGCAAACATGAAAGGATAAATTATTTTTGGTCTTTTTTAGTTGAAACTGGTGGAAGAACAAAGACAGCAGTATTGCTCATCACACCCACAAAGTCACGATTCTTTAAATAAAGCAACAACAGACTCTTGTGGAGCCACTTTTGTTAAGCTTTTTCATTACACCTGACTTTAACATCTGCTCTGCCCTGACAGGGCAATTGGTAATTAGCATGGGAACCAAGCTATTAAGACAATTAACAGTTTTTTGAACAGATATGGAGGATGGAGTTTGTAAAGGGAAGTGATGGAGCTGGTTTTAATGTTTTCACCAGTGCACCGTAGCTGTAACAAGAAAAATCTGTTCACTCTCTGCACAGAACAACAGCCTTTTAAGAGCTTTCGGTTTGAGACATGCTCTTACATTACAGCTATTCTTTGATGACCAAGAGCTGCCCAGGTGTCTCCTATGTCTCACCTTCAGGATAAAAGAAAGTCGTAGAAAATAAGAAATAGATTAAATGTTAAGAGAAATTCTGCGATCTTTGCGAAAACTTCCTAAGGCATTCATGCTGGGTGTAAGACTCTCTCTTGCATGTCATGAAAATTCTCTGCTTTGTCTTATTACCTTTGGTTTCCATTTTTTTCCTGATCATAAATCTAACTACATTTTGAGAACAGAGTCATTTTCTTTGTAATTCTTTTGCAAAAGGTAAAATAAGTTGACATTAAGAGGAGAGTTCCTTTTTCATCTTATCCAAGTTAAGAAAAACTGCACTGCATATCAGATCTTATCTCTGTCAGAGTGCTCTGAGTAAAGGCAGCAAGGTTGAATTTAGCCCCACATTTATGACTCTCCTCCATCCAATTTTCTTTACTTGGTATAAATATTAGATGTGTAAGCCAGAGAAAATGAATAATCCCTTCTTTGATCATAATACAATGCATAGGATAGCTGTCTTAAGGCACAGCTCTGTTCCTTCTCAGTCAGGTAAGTTAAAAGATCTCTTCCTTGTTTACTCGAGGCATCTTATCTCCTCTGCTTTCCATTGATTCCCACCGTCTGATACCGACCAACCATTACATTTGATTACGTTCGTTCCTGATTACCTTTTTAACTTATTACCACAGTCTTCTTTAATCTAAACAACCCATTTTTCTCCTTCGATCTTTCTTTCAGACAATGCTTAAGGACGACTCCTTGCTGCTCATACCAAATGTGTTGAAGGTGTTCTTGGAGAATGGACAGATTAAATCTTTTACGTTTGACAGCCGCACTACTGTCAGGGTACGTATGAAGGCTGCCCAATTGCTGTGACAAAGAATTTCAGCTAATAGTTTTATAATAGCAAAAATTTAATTGACATTATATGTATACAGTGACGGATTTCAGAAAAAGATACATTTTTCTGAAATACATCACTAATACTAAATTGAATTTAGTTCACTTTTTTCATTGACTATTTTGTGGTGGTTTTTGATATGGTTGATATGATTATCAACCGTATCAAGTCAGAAAATGGCACAAGTCAAAAAAAATAATAAATATGTATATCTAAGTATATATAGTAATGGGTGCCCCTCTGTAAGAATAAACTGCTGCACACCAAAAAGATGACTAAATGCACTAACAATGTTTCGGACAAGCAGTTTGTGAGTTAGTGCTGAGTAAAGAATTATTTTTGATGTTTTTAGGGAGTCAAGACTGCATTTGACAACCCGTAGTGTGAAAGGTGATATATTTCGACCTCTCAGACTTGATCTGGATTATTCTACACTGAACAATTGTTTGAATCACATTTTGAATTATATAGTTTGTTTGAAAAGCTTTCTTGGTTTTAGGTGCCACTTAGATGGAAACAGGCTTGAGAGGGGATCTGTACAGATCAGACAAAAAAATCATTCGTACCCCTGGGGGATAGATGTAAAGCCATTTCTACCAACATGCTCTTTCCAACTTGCATTTTGTCAAAGTTTGGAAATTAGTCTGATGGAGCATCTGTGTAAGGAGATGAAGATTAAGGAGGGTAGCAAAAATATGAATGAAAGCATAAGAGAAGCTGTACACCAAGGTTTCATTTACAGCCTCCAGCAACATCATTCATTTTGACACAGTAAATCGATTACTGTGGTTTTATCAAGCAGCCTGATATCATTATTTATTTATTTATTTATACTTTTATATCATAAATGAATTTGCATAGATATAGAGTGCTGTGAAATATAATTCATCAGCATCTGTCTTGCAATTTCTATGCAAGCTGTCATTAAATACAATATTGGGAATTTTTCTCAATCTTGAGTCCTGTCAATTACAAACTGTTTAATTGTTTTTTAAAAACGCCGAGTCTAACAACTTTCTTCATCCTATCATTTTCTATAACATAAAATACAAATATTAACAGGTTGGAAATTGGGACATTATTTTTGTAAGCCAGAGGTCATATTTATTTCTGTTTTAGGCTCTAACATGAACTTGACATCTTGCATTAGACTTATTAAATGCGCTCTATTAGATTTCACATATCCCTCGCCATGCTCATTAAGCATGAGGGAGACACAAAGGGGCACTTTTAAGGAAAGATGGATGATGCGCTCTCCTGTCAGTCTAATTAAATGAAACTTCGGCATAATAAAAAAAAAACTCAGATCAATATTGCGCTGCCACAGATTGAATCAGTGGCACTGCAGGAAAACTAGTTGTCTGCCCATTTTAAGGTCTCGACAACTTGTGAGACTTTCACTTGATTGTCTGTTGTTGGTTTTTTTCTAGCATCATTTAAAACAAACCAAGCTTGTCAATTCCTTTAAAAATCCTTGCATTTCAAATGAAACCTGTTCTAACGCAGCCTTTCTTTTGCTCTTAATGAGGCTCCGTATTGATGTTCACAGGCAGATTACAGTGACAAAACACAATTATAAAATCCTTTTCACAGTCAATTTGACTTAAATATGGCGAGCACACAGAAGTTCAAAAACTCTATCTTGAGGCAAAGCCCACTTCCAGATACGATAAGCACAGAGTTTTCTATTAGACACCTGAGGCAATTCCTCCCCAGATATGATAAGCAACGAGTTTTCTATCAGATAGTGCTCTCTGAGAAAACCTCTGCATCATTCACAGATACTGATCTGCAGAAAAGAGCAAAATTTTTGCTTTGAACATTGTTTCCTTGAAATACATCTGCTCACAATGTAGAATAATGAAATTTCATGAAAGCTTTCTATTGCCCAAAGCAAAAATGCATAACAGAATAAAGAGATAAGACAGTAAACGCTCCTTGAAGGGATATCAGTTTGACAAACTGCATCTGAAATTGCAGTGAACGTGGAAGAATTTCAGGTGAAAATGGTTCCCATGGATCAATTCATTTCTGTTGTGGCGTAAATGTGATTTCCTCTTGAAAATGCATTCTGCTTCCATCTGTTTCCTTCCAGGATGTGATCTCCTCCCTGCAGGACCGCCTCTCATTGCGCTACATTGAGCACTTTGCTTTGGTGCTGGAGGCAGGTGGGCTGGACCAGAATCAGAGGTTGCATCTGCTGCAGGAGAATCAGCCACTGACACATGTAAGATTCCAGTAATCTGGACTGGCCAGATGTGTGCAAAAACAGTTTGAACCAAGCAGCTTGAAGGCATTGGCAAAAGCAACAGGAGACACTCAGTCATAATTGCTGCACAAAATTCGCAAGCCAAACGGGTCATACAGACAAGCACCCAGTGAAACTAATAATAAAATAAGATAAAAGAAAAAAAGAAAAGTAACAAGAATAACTATAGTCTGTCTTTCTTTTCTATGTGATCAAAAAGATAATAAAGCACCATCCTCACTGCGAAGCATTGTGGTGGCAGCTTTATGGTAAATGTAGGATGCTTTGTCAAGTCCAAGGACTCCCAACTACTTCACACTGCAGTCAGTCATTCACCTATTCATATAGTGATGGTGGCAAACTATTCTCTAGCCGCAGCTGCCCTGGGCTGAGGCTGCTATTCATTTAGTGTCACCAGGCTTTCTAACCACCACCAACCAGTCAGTCGTTGCTGCAAAGACCACAATGACTGAGGCAGATGGAGCAGAGAATTGGACTGGCAACCCACTTACAGGACTAAGCCCTACCCCCTGAGCCACTGTCACCCATTGTCCATCTTCTCTGGGATGGGTATCTTAGGCAGTCACAAGAAGACTGGACAGAGTTTAAAGGAAGACAAATTGATCTAAATACAGGATAATACTGGAAGAAAACTTGTTAGGCAAATGTGTTTCGCAAAGTATTGACTTATGGAGGAATTTAAGATTTTTATTTGTAAAAAAAAAAAAAATTACAAGAAGGCCTTTTCTACCCCTTCAGAAATATGGACTCCTTTGTGTCTTTCACTGTTTAATTCACAACTTTACTGTCCTGTACAGCTGAGTTATTTATTAGAAACCTAGCACAGAAATACCTCACTGTGACCTTGCAAAGATAAACACTGCATTCAGAAATCAGGCCCACTTAGAAAATCATGATCCAGTGTTATATGACTAAAGATGTTGCTGTTATCTAGCTGATGGAGCCCTGTTTCCCCAGGTGGTGCACAGAACCTATTTCCAGGGGATGAAGTGTCTGTTCCGTGTGTGCTTCTTCCCCAAGGACCCTGCAGACTTGTTAAGAAGAGACCCTGCTGCATTTGAGTACCTCTATATACAGGTAAAATGCTGGATTATTGGGGGATTTAAGCAGCACAGTCTCATGGCACTGTTGGACTGTTGTCTCTTTGATGTGCAGTGGGAGCCACGTGGGAGTCAAAGCTTTTAAGTTTCTTTTTTTCAAGTTTGCCATTGGATTATGTATACCTGTGTTACGTTTGAATGATGTTGGAGAAGAGATTTAAAAAAAGGATCATTATAAGAATGTGCATAAGACTTTAAACGTGTAGGTTTTGTTGTATGCTCTTTTTTAAATACAGTACTTTAAAGACAATTACCGGTAATTAAAGGTATAGTTCACTTTTTAAAAAAAAAATAGGTTTCTGTTAAAAGGTTGTAGCCTGACTATATTTCACCTGCAGTAGGTAATTCTGTTACTTTCTTTGCTCCGATTAAACAGTGAACATAAAATTGTGTAAGATTTAGAAGTCTTTGCTGTGAACTGTGAAGACACCAGCCAAAGTAACAACCAAGAATGAATATTAAAAACCTTTGGGATGTGGTGGCACATGAGTTTTGTGTCAAGGATATGCAGCAACTGTGTGCTAATATCCATCGCAGTCTTTTTATCAATAAGAAAATGCTGAGAGTTTTCTACCACCTGACTGTTCATGAACCCCAACAGACTGAGTTCAAAAAATGTTTTTAGCTGTAAAGAGGAATCCAGAAGTTCTTTATAACATTTCAATCCAAGTTTGAATGGGGAGGATTCTAATTTCTAAAGAGACCATTGAAGCATGCCATTATGTTCTCACAGAGTCGCAATGACGTTATCAAGGAGCGCTTCAGCATGGACTGGAAATCTGACGTCACCTTACGACTGGCTGCGCTCCACATCTACATCACTGTGTCCTCTGCAAGGCCTAATCAGAAGATCTCTCTCAAACATGTTGAGTAAGTCTTCAAAACAACTCCATTAATGCGTCTGTGTAGCATATCAATGAGCCCCATAGTAAAGTCTGTTCATTCACTGTCTACATGAATAATAATTCATTCTAAGAAGTATTAAAAGTTCTAATTATTCAAGGACCATTTTCCCTAAGTAGTTATCCATCACAAAATCCATAGCTTTGTGAAATTACATCTCAGTAAATTTCCCCATTTATTATTCCAAACCTTAACTTAGCAAGTAATTAGTTAGAGCTATCATATCCACAGTAGCAGATCAGATTCGTTGTGCTTGTAATAGACTTCAGATTACAAAATGAAACCAGGGATTGAGGAGAATGTTACTTACCCTCACTGTGCCTTCCTGTGGAATAAAAAAAATGGGGGGTTTTGTCCTTTCAGATGTACTGTCTGTCTTGTACAATATTTTCTCCTTTGTGTATTGAAAGCTACTGTGTTTTCACTCTCTTGTCTTGGTCACAGGAAAGAGTGGGGACTAGAGCCTTTTCTTCCGCTCACTCTCCTTCCCACAGTGAAGGAGAAAAATGTGTGTAAATCCTTGTCTCAGCTGCTGAAGACATATCAACATCCACCACCATCAGGGAACAAGGTGACTCTGTTAGAAAAACTTTTTTGCATTGATTGTAACAATTCTGCTACTTAAAATTGAAAAATGCCAAGCTGACACACACTTGATTGCAATCAACATAATTTCTCAATACATTACTGATTCTTTGCAGGAAATAAAGTTTTTTGTTTACGTGGTTATGACTGCTAGATCGCAAGCCGTTTGGGCGTGCTCTTCAGCCGTGTTCATGTACCAGTTGCATAAGAGTCTATTATCCAGAATAGTGTCTCAACAGTGCCCCCATGAGCATTTAGGATTTATAGCAGGAGTATTTTACTTTGACAGATGAGCTTTTCTATGGAGTGAAAATAGTCTCAAAATATCTGTGCGTGTGTAAAAATATCTGTGCGTGTGTAATACTGGATTTGTAAACCTTAAAAATAAAATAAACCTTCTCCTACGCCTACAAATGTTGAAGCAATACGCACAAGTCACCTGGTACACACACGCAAAACTGCATTTACGCACAGATCCGGTTACACTAAAAATACACGTGTATTTTGGTGACACTAAAAATACACGGACTTAGCTACGAACAGCTAAAGCAGCACAGTTCATATAAACTTTAGCTCACGCTAACAGAAACATATGAGGAGGGCAGAGTATCAAAAATACCAGACATATTCTGAAATTATTTATAATTACTCCATGTCTCATTATAATCGGAGAGCAAAGCCTGCAGGTTTAGCTTCTTTTATGATACTTTTACACACACACACAAATATTTTAACACATGCACAGATTCTTTTACACACACACATAGATATTTTGAGACTATTTTCACTCCATATTTTTCTAATTTTCACTATGCTGGCAGGTTCCTCCACTCCAGGGAAAGTTGCAGTACATGCGAATACTCAACGATCTTCCACCTTTTGGTGGAATACTTTTTCACACAGTGGGATTGGTAATATATGTTTGAATATTTGTATTCAAAAATAAAAACAAATTACTTCTTTGCTCAATAGATCCTTATTTAAATTTTCATGCCTTCAAATCTTTTGTTCAGACCTGCAGAGTGTGTCTAAAAATATATAAAAAATGTTAAGGAGGTATTCCAATGGCAGAATATGTGACAACTTGTTATTTTATCTTTTGCATTCTGTTTTAGGACGAAAAGCAGTCTGCCACAACACTACTGGTGGGGCCTAGACATGGAATCAGTCATGTTATTGATCTCAAAAACAATCTTACAACCGTTCTTGCTGAGTTCAGTAGGATTTCCAAGATCCAGCTTCATAGAGAGAGTCAAGGAGTAGCTCGTGTTGAAGTATCAATTCATGAGGCCAAGGTAATGCAGAGTAACCTGTGAGCATCTACACAAAAATGTAATCATTTTAAATATGTTTTCACATAGTAATAACACAAGAGTTTATGAACAACTGCTCTAGAGCAGTGATTCTGAAATGTTTTACAACAAGTACTGAACTAACATTTTTGGAAGAAAGTAGTTCAGCAGGACTTAACTGTTGTGTCCGAATAGTAAAACTAACAAAACAGTCAACTAGGTGGAAGTGCATGAAGGATACAACAAAGTAACTTTTACTCCAAAACTTTGAAGTTTGAAATAACAACAATAAGGTATCTATGATATCTAGAAGTCGAAATTCCTAGTGAGGAAACAAAAGGTTCCTGAAATTTCTTTTAAAATAATTTAATTTAATCTATCGTTTAGTGATGGCAGCAGGAAAAATTATGCTCTTCTGATTGTTTTAGAATTTATTCCCATAAAAATTGTGTAAGGCATACTGGACGTTATACAATACATGTGTGAATATGTAGCTACAATTTTTAAAGTACAAAGTGTAGAGAAACACAGAAAGCTAACTACAAGTAGCTTTTATTGCTAGCTGTAGTTAGAAAATCACTTTGCAAATCATACTGGTTTATGATTGCTTGTCTTTAATATAATTTTCTGAATTTTTACATAGCACTTCTATGTGTATTATATTTCTAATGTACCAAAGTACTTGAACTACTCAGCAGTTTAATGATTAACTATACAATAAGTAATTACCAAACAAAATACCATTGCTTGCAGTTTGAGAACCATAGCTCAAATAAAGTTACCATAGCTTTGTAACTTTATTTGAATAACTTTATTTGAACAGACTACTGTAAAATAATCCATCTATATTTCTATCTCCTCTACAATCTTGCAGCCTCTGGTTTTACTCATGGAATGGCCTGATGCCAGTAACTTTGCGTGCCTCATTTCTGGCTACTATAAGCTATTTGTAGACCCCAAACGAAGTATCTACATCCGTAACTTTGGTCAGTCTCAGCTGACCAAGCCAGGTAAATATAATAATTGTTTTATACAAGCAATATTTATCAAATACATATATACGGTAAGTATTTTAAGCAAAGATTGATCAAGCATGTAAATGTGTTGAAATTGTTAAAATATACATTCTCCATTAGATACTGTCTGTAATTATCTGCATTATGTGTCAAATCTACATGGAGATTGATGAACACTGCTTTTTCACTGAATGAAGTCATTTTAACCACCTGGTTTTCCCATCTCATGGCGCCCTCTGCTGTCTCTTCTTTCATCTTCACTCTAACTCATTGGACTGGAATGCCATTTTGCTTTCCCAAAATAGAGTACAGTAACATGAAATCTGCTTTTTGCTGTAATGATAAACTTTTAGCGTTCAATCATGAACAGATCTTCAGCCATCTGCTGCATCAGTTTGTAGTCTACATCTAAGAAGATTCTTACCATCTTATCATTGCATTACATCAGAATCTAACCCTCCAACTTCAGACAATTTTCAGCCTTTAACATTCATTTCTGAAGTAAATAACCCCCATCTGACCACCAGCTGTTGCCTTTGCTTATCCATCTGGATCTTCTCTATCCCAACTAGTTCTTCACACCTCAAACTCTCCACTGCTCTGACCATTCTATCCTTAGATTACAGAAGTTCCCACCATCCCCATCCGCGAGCTGGTGCAGCTGGATTGCAAAGTGGAGGGCGGCGAGGGGAGGAGAGGGAAAGTTCCCACAGAGAGTCAGGAAGTTCAAGACCCGTAGTTCCTGCAGAACCTCAACATCTAGGCTTGTGTCACATTCACCTTAGAGAGCAGCAACAATTCCAGGAGCTCCAAGTGCACCCAGAGACCGAGCTCGACATTAACGAGAACTTTATTTCTCATGAGCCACCTGGTCGCCCTCGTACCAAATCAGATCCCACACAGGAGACTACAGAGGAAATAGTTGGGGTTTTAGAGAGCCCAGCTGTAGAGAAGATAGGATTTCGAGTGAGGGCCCAAACAATGGGTCAGTCAAAGAAAACTTCACGGTACTTCTGTGATTCCTGCAAAGCCAGGCTAAAGGCAGAGGGTCATTCAGCTGCAGCAAACAGCAATGGAAGCTCGGGGAGACATTGCTCCAGTGCTTGTGCCTCTCGAGATGTTGGGGCAGTAGACCTCATGGCCCTCCCACCTCCTGGCAATGAAGAAGAGGAGGAGGCAAATGGTGGAGGTGAAAAGTTGCAACCACCACCGCCTGCCATTGCTGCCCCACCACCTGGCTTCAGGGATAACAGTTCTGATGAGGATGATCCAAAAAGAGCAAAGAAGGCCCGAACTAGCACCAATATTGAGATTGCTACAGGAAAGCAGGCACAAGCTAAAGAAGATGTGCCTGTGACACTGATTGATAATGTGGCCACAAGAACAGTTCGAGACCATGCCCAGGAGCTTGATGATGCTCTGGTGTCCACCTTACAGGCGCTTGAGGCTTTGGCAGCCTCAGAAGACTACCCGCATCATCCTCAACAACCAACACAGACTGCAGGTCAACAGCCTCAGTCATACTACTGCTCACATTTCACTTACAGCATCATTTTCCTGATCAGACAGATACCAAATTAACAATGCATGGTGTTACTGATGTACTGTTTCTATATGCATAGAGCATGTGTAGTTATCTATGTTTTGTACTCCAAAATTATAGCTAAAACTCAAAATATTCCTGAGTATTTTTTACTAAAATATAAGCTTTATATAAAGAAAGATGTTAATCAAACATTGTATGTCACAATGAGACCAAAAGAAAGAAAACATGCTTAAGATCATTTATCAGGATTATTTTTTTATGCATAGCAAAGCTACAATATTTCCAAATTAAACAAAACATTTAATCTGCATGCAAAACTGTAATGCTTATCCTATAAAAAAAAATCCTGCACAAGGCATATAAATTTAGTGTAGAATAACTGGTCAAACATAGTTACTTCAACCATTTACTCCATTTGTGACCCACGTCCATATACTTATGTGCAGATATTTGTTCTTTGATTATACTAACTGTGTGCTTTGTTGGTGTTCTCAGGGTTGATTGTCTTAGCTGCCATTACACCTGAGTCATCACTGGATTCAGGTCATGAGACCAACTCCTCTGAATTGACAGATGTTTCTGAGATGGTGTCAGCAATGAAGCAAAACCAGAACCAGGCATATCTACTAGCTCACCATATCAACAAGGAGCGTATTCTCTGCCGTCGTGACTTCCCCATGGCAATCCCTGGCTGCACTGCAAAGACCATAGGGACTGGGGCTTTTACTGTGGGTCAGATTCGTGCTGGTTGCCCACCCAAGCAAGTAATCCTGAGTAAGACTGTTCCCTTTAAAGTAAGCCCTGGCCAAGATTCAGCAATACTTAGGGTTGTGACAGAACAAGGTGGCACTCAAGACACTGAACAGAAAGTAGAATTAAAAGCAATATCTGAATCTGTCAAAGCAAACACAATTGAGCCTGATTCTAAGAAATCAGAAGAACCTAAAAAAGTTAATCTGCCACTGACAACTCAAGTCAATGCTGATCAGACCATATCAAACTCTTCAGAAATAACCCAATCTCAAAATCTGTCTGATGGTGTGAAGATTAAAACAGCAGCACCTCTTGCTATAGACACAATACACAAAGCCTTACCTAAAATTTTGCCTGTGGACACAAGTGTTTCTGTCAAGATTTCCTCCACTAATATGTGCCAAGAAGCCAAGACTGCCTCCAGTGAGACCATGAAGCCTTCAAGCTCTGCAGAACTTCTGCCGGTGGATGACCTTTTCTGTACATGCCCTGTTAAACAGGAACCCACACATCAACTAAGGCTAAAAGATCCACAGGTCCAAAAGATGATAGTGTTTCAGTCATCCTCCCCCACAGATGATGAGCGTCTTCGAGCCAAAGGCCTCCAACTGGCAAATAATAAAGAAAATGCAACAAGAGTAGGAGCTGATCCTACTTTGGCAAAGGCAAGCCCTCAGATACAAAGTAAGTTATCCCCTCATTTGCCTGTAAAGGTAGAAAGGAAGGAAACATCTGAAAACAAGACTGAGGGTGCCCAGGTAAAATCCCACTCAGAATCACAGAATCAGAAATCCACTGTAAAATTCTTACCTATTTTAGATGATCTCACAACACCGAGTCCCAATGTGGAAAAAGTATCCACTCTTCCAGCTAGAGACTCAAAGAAGCAGGGCAGTGACAAGAAGTCACAGCGCAATGCTCCTTTTTTGAGCTTTAGGAACCTTCTTTCAGCAACATTTCCTGCAAGAATGAGAAAAGAGACAGATGAACGAAGAGCACAGTTGCAAAAAGTTCGGCAGTATGAGCTGGAGTTTTTAGAGGAATTGCTGAAGCCCAAGTCATCACAAGGAGAATATATACCCCAAGGATCCTCTCCTGTGCCATCAGGCACTCCTTGTGCCTGCCAACTCCGTACCAGTCCTGTTCTTAAAGCTCCAGGGATATCCAGGGAGCAGCGACGCAGTTGTGACTGTAAACGAATGTGCAGGGGTATGCGACTACCTGACACACCAGTTGACACCACCACAGAGACAAAAAATCGAGGCAGAGAGAGAAATATCTCAAAGACCCCTCCAGCTGTTTCCAAAACTCCTCATACCCAAGGTGCTACAAGAAGACCTCAAACTTTAGAGATCAAAACCACAAGAATACGATCTACCAGTCTTGAGTCGAGAGAGCCAAGGGGAGACCAGAGCTCTTGCTTGCCCACCTGTACTTCTCAAACCGACTGCATAGGAGCTCCACAATACAAAAAGCTTCAGAGACGATACAGCATTGGAGAGCTAGACAATAGTTCAAACACACCTGTGTATGCTGAGGTAAAACCAAAACCCAAAAGTCTGGAGAAGGAAATGGAAAGAGTGAGGGCCACAGGATTAAGGCTTCCCACTCCTATAGAACCAATTCACACACAGTCTCATCAGGCAGACAGTAAAGGGAAAAGGGGTGTCTTTTTCATTCAAGGAGAGGAACTGCTACGTGACACTAAAGAGGGAACTGGGGAAGTTTTGCTCACATTGCCCAGTGAAGATAGTGATGACAAAGACAAATGCTGCTCATTTTGTTTCTGTTACAGGAAGTGTGAAGCCGCAGATGAAAGCAGTGAGAAAGATGAACTCTCATATTCCATACCTCTACAGGTCCTTCCAGGAATGGAGATGGACTCGCGCACATTTCCTGTTGTAAGCAAAACACTCCAGGTCTTAAATGCAGAGGACTGCAGTGGGGAAGAAGAGGAGGAAGAGGAAGAGGAAGAGGAACCACAGACACAAGATATTGACCTAAGAACCTGTGGCACACTGGAAGGGAGCCTTGCACGTGTACAGGCTCTGCAAGGGAAAAGTTTCAGTTTACCTGATGGTTTTCTAAATGCTCAGCTGGATGCTAATGAGTTGCTAGCTATCCTTCGACAGTGTGCTAACAGCCCACAGGCTGACGGCGAAGCTCGTCTTCAGTCTTCACGGATTGCAGAGTACAAACAGGAACTGGCAGTGCGCTTCAAAGAGTTCAGGGCATCATGTCGACGAGTGGCAAGTGTTGAAAAAAGCCCAACACGAATGCTTGCTGTTGTTTCAGATAGCTTCCAGGTGTTATGTGAACTAACTCAGACCTTCATCAAACTGGTCAGAGGAGTCCGCTCAGACGCCCAAAGGCTACAGCTGTTGAGGAAAGTTGAGGAAGTTGCTATCAACTACACTTTACTTCTTCGTGCAGCGGAAGAGTCCATGGGACACTCAAGCAGTTTGCCAACAAAGACAATGAGCCCTCAGATTTGCTCCAATACCAATAACATGAGCTCACTTACACGACCCATCAAAACTCTGCCTGCACAATAGGAATGAATCTGGCAGGAACATGGGTGGCTACTTTAGCCAAATTCATTATTTATTTAGCTTTTACAATTTTTACTAAATCTGCAATGAATCATTCAATTGCAATGCAACTCTTTCATCCCATGTTTAGAGGCCCTGAGGTAGCCTTGTTTTGAAAACAGATACACCAAACTAATGCACAATGGAGCAAGAACTCTACAGCAGTTCTGGGTGATACAGGGCTAATCACCTCATATGAACATTCGCAAGATGAAATATATATATATATATATATATATATATATATATATATATA
>CAEFZY010016081.1:0-21155 GCA_903066815.1 Brachyrhaphis roseni
AATCTTAGAACATCCAACGTTTTAAGATTGGACTTGCTATAATCGCAACCGACCATCCTGTAACTTGTGGTGTGTTCCGACTGATCGGGTCCAGTCGAATATGCCTGATTGAAAAATCAGGCATATTCAACATGTTGGATTTGTCTTGGCCAGTTTATCACTGCAGCGTGTGGTTTTCCCCGACTGGGAGCGAGAACGCAGCCTCCGCGCTTTCTGAGGGGAAAACACGGAGGAGAATCCCAAACAGCTGACACGGCGCAACCCAAAGCCCAGCAGACATCGGAGATGATATGTGGAAACAACATTTCGTGCAAAGAATATAGAAATGACAAGGGGAGGAGTTGCAGCGAAATTGCCACCGCAGTTGATAAACCCGGTCACTTTTCAGCTGTTCATCGTTAAGGTGACATAAATAGGTTATAATGATCTTCATTCAGTCAGGACTGACACTACCCACATGCATTGCAGGTAGATTGTAGTAAAGCATTGATTAATGCCTGGTTTTAAAATTAGTTAACTGGACTTGTAGCCATTATTTTGTGCCCATTGTTGGAAACCACAGGGCACGACTGAATCTGTTACACCTACGATTTCTGTCGGCTAGTTTCTCTCAGGTTTTGAAAATGGGCCGACAATCGGCCAGCAGTTCCAAAATCGTGTAGCGTGAACTGGGCAATAAGGAAATGAGGAAGGGAAGGGTCAGTGGAAAGCACCGGACTTGAGCCTTTTTTCATCCAGCGTCATCAATAGAAAGAGAAAAAGGCAGGAAGAAACAATAAAGCCGACAAATTAAAATGAGGTCGATAATTTTCATTTCTCGTGCGATTAATTGATTTATTGTTAATCGTGACAGGCATACTGACAGCCTGCAGGCCTGCAAACGTTGTGTTGGTTCTTCAGAGCCTGCCACCGTGGCGCTCCTGTACGGTTTTCTGTAACGCCGGGATACCCGGATCGATAGCGTGGACCTGTTTGTGTTGCCATGCCAACAGAGGTTCTCAGCGGAGCTGGGCTCCAGAATGAACCTGATGGCAGGATTAGCGTTTTAAATCATCTCTCTTTATGAGATGAGCTGAGCCACATTCACTCTTTACAAGTACACTGCAAAAACAAGAAATCTGACAAAGTATTTTTTGACTCGTTACTACACTTGAGATAAGACAAAACTAACTTACAAATAACTTTTCAACACGACACAGGAGAAGAAAAAGTTCAATGTTTGGTTTTCTGTTTCTAAAAAACAGCCAAAGCGCTTAAAAAAAAAAAAAAAAAAAAAAGACATACAGCTGGTTTTAGGCAATAAGTTAATATTTTTTGGTGTCTGGAAAATTACCCATTTCAAAATCCTCTGGAGTGTATCGTCACAGATCAGCAGGCACTGCCCGTTACCTAGCAACCCCAGCAAAGCCCAGCTCGTTACCTAGCAACCAAAGCTGCGCTCCATGTCACCTTTAAGACTCAAAAATATTGATAAAATAAGTGCTAGTTGAATTAGCAGGTTTTTAAAATAAATACTAAGGAATTATTGACTTAAAACAGACTCTTATAGCTGGCTGAAAATGTTCTTTTATGTTAGTTATGTCTTATTTCAATTGTATTAAGATATTTGCAGAAAAACTAGACAGAAAATACTATGTAAAATTTTATGTTTTTGCATAAAATCTTACATAGATAATCTACATTATGCAAACACGTTTGCACAATGTTTGCATACATTGTGCAAACGTCAATGTATTTTATGAGGATTTCATCTAACCAACCAACATACATACAATTGTGCATGTATGAAGGAAAATATTGCAAATAAAGTGTAGCATGCAGTCTGCAAAACCAGCTTTAGTTCAAATTAGTCATCTGTTGTCTCCCATTAATGTCTCTAGTGTTTGACATACAGCCAAAATGAATCCATGACACCAATTCATGTTTTATTTGTCATTTTGACGTTTTTCCTCAGTGCTCCTCTCCACTGCCGCTCCATCTATGTTGATACTACTGAATTAATGCAATGAAATTCAAGTTAATGACGCCATATTGTTTGAATGTGAACAGTATAAATAATATTGTTCGTTTATTTGTTCATGTGTTTTTGCTTCTCTTTCGAATATTGGACATCCAGTTCTAAACCAATGAAGTATAACAGGAATAATGCTAAATGTGCCACGTTGTTTTTATTCTGAAAAATGCTTTGTTTTCTGTGGTTTTAAGCAGCTTTTTTTGTATATTAATCATATATTTTTACTTTTGATGGTCTCCATTATGCAATAAGTTATTGCACTTACTGTGCTTTTTTTTAAAAAAGTGTTGCTGGGGCAGTTCTCTCCAACCTCAAGTCAAAGGTTGAGCAGCTTTTTGTCCCAGTTTTAAGTCCGTCCATAGTATCAAAAACAGGATCAGAGTGCAGTCCTCATGGTGCAGGACTTTGTACAGAATTAATACTTTGTTTTTCTGTCAATGTTGGTTTGGAAGTTTGAAATAAATTGTGCTTTAAAGAATCAAAGATTGAAGAATTTCTTCTTTAAAGGGTTAATTTGTTTCTACAGTCTAAGTTCTGTCAAAGCTGGAAAAAATAAATTGTTTTAGAAAAGGTCGCCTTAATCTCTGAAACATTAAAAAATAACATGGGGTTGTTAATTCAAAAATAAACTGAAATATTTCTTCAGAAAAAGTTATCTAACCTGAAACTAAGAACAAATTTAGTCCAAAAGAGTTAACATGTTAAACCTGGCATTAGAGACAAGAGGGAACTTCTGCTAAACAAACCAAAATAATAATACAATAAACAATAAAGTTGTTTATTTTATACTATTTTTAAATGTAATTTTTTTTATGAAATTTAGAAAAATAAAATAAACAATAAATATAACTTTCATGTGTTAGTTTGTACGATGGCGTAATGGGGCCATTGTAAGAAATGTTTTTAAAAATTCCAAGAATAAATTAATAATATTTCAAGAATAAAGTCATATTTTAAGAATAAAGTCGTAATGTTAAGTCTTTATTCTTGCAGTACTACGATTTTATTCTTGTAATATTTTGTCTTTATTTTCGGAATTTTATGACTATTTTTTGTAATTTCATATATTTTTTTATTTTTGTAGCATCATCCTGAATGTGTCAGAATTTTATTGTGTGACCTCAACATCTCAAAAATATCACAAATATTCAATGTATAGGTTTATGGGAAAGTAAAAATTAACATCTAAACAAAAAATTCAAGTTCAGGGTTACGTTATGCTAATAAAAAATAAAGCGTGCACTATTGTCTACTTTCGTAACTCTGTTCAACCATGTTATATATGCTGACCTCTTCCTCTGGTGTGATCAAAAGAAGGCAATGCTTATTAAAGAGACTCTCCTCTAACCTTGTAACTCTTCTGTTTCACAGCTAAATGATAAATAAGCGCCCAGAATAAGGAAGAAGAGCAAACTACTGTGCCCTGAGAGGAACTCGTTAAAGCTGACGGGTCACGCTGCTCCAGCCAGGCTCCATTGGCAACCCTATAATATGGAGCTGCTCGGTTAAAAGACCATGAAGACCATTAGGGTACTTCAAAGTTCACCCCTCTGCATTAGGGCCAGTCTGATATAGCAGAGAGGGGAAATATCCGATTCCTCATTTACTGCCTTATTTTCCCATCAGCTGACCCGTCAGTCAGTCTGAGCTGCTCGTTAAGGGCCATCGTTAGCAAGGCCGGCGCTGTAAATCTGCCCTGATATCAGCTTTCAGCAGAAACTTCTTCTAGGTCATATTTTTGGGGCTTGCACTCCAGCTTCCAGTGTTAAATGATCCCTCAGAGGAACGCTGGTGCTTGCACTGTAAATCAGATTCCTTATTCTAATGAAAAGACTCCTAAAACATTAAAGGACTGGAGGCGAAGTGAAGTGACATAAACGAACTGACACTGGCCTTGATGAAACCAACCGGCTCCTCATTCAAACATTCCCCAGTGACATGAGCTCATAAATCAAAAATCCATCCGACACGGTGGTGCTGTCCAGTGAGACGTCCGAGGAGGAGCGTCCTCCTGTTGCGGTCGTGGACAAACACCACAGCCCTTCTGTTTGGCCACATGCAGAGGAGTGGGTGGCTGAAGATGAAGGCGCACATAGATCTTTGCTCAGTCAAAACGTTCCTCATTACAGGGTTAGACTGCCAGAAAACAATTCATATTTAGCACTCGCTTTTGACATGCATAAGAAATCAATCACACAGAACAAGAATGATGACCGATCCTTGAACACAGGCGTGTTATGGAAGAGTAGGCTCAGTACTGTGCCTTAGAAAAGCCTTCCCTACACTTTATTTGGATTTTATGCATTTAAGTAACACAAAGTGGTGCCTAATTGCCAAGCAAAAGGAAAATTATACATGATTTTCAAACTTTCAAACAAGAAAAATGTTGATTTCATCTAACCAGAGCTCTTTATTCCATATAGTATCTTAATTCCCAACATGCCAAACTGTAAATACCACTTTTTATTTCTTTCAACATAGCGGTTTTCTTACCAGTCTTGCATGATGGCCAGATTTGCTGAGCGCAGGTCTGAACGTTAACTGTTTTTCCCACTTAAATCTCTGCAGCTCCTCCAGAGCTACAATGGGCAACTCTGGAGGCAACTCAAGATCCAATTAATGATCTTATTATGGCACGGTAACAGCACCAAAATTAGGAATACTTTCATTTATACTGAGATTTAATTACACAAGGGTTGACCGTTTATTCCAGGAAGCAACTGGTCGCACTGGATTTTATCTAGGAATATTAGAGTAAAGTCTTCTCTATACAGATGCAAGCTAATTAAAAAAGTGTGCTAACCGCAACAGTCAGCGTATGCTAACAAGGTTTATAATTGCAACACTGAGCGTATGCTAACAGGTCAAAGGTCACATAGTGGTGTAGAATCTCACATCCATAACATGAGAATCTTCAGTTTGACCGATGCAGTTTTTTTTAATGCTGATGCCAGTTATTTTTACACCAGTCTGACCAATCCCCAATATGTGCTGCTGATAAATATGAGCCGATTCTTGAATCGGCTGATAAATATCGGTATTGCTTTTTCTTCCTCCATTTACATAATAAAAATGACACAATGATGACAAATGTTACAAAAGTTTTAAGCGAAACAAAAAAAATAAATATTTATTACCTCCTACAAAGAGTCAGAAGGTAATAAAAGAATGTGAGGAAAATAATAAATCTGTTTTCAAGGGGATTTTCAGTGACAGTTTTCCACCACATTTAATGTTCCTATGGCAACAAGAAAATGACATTTTGTGTCACCTTTGGTGTGACCCCTACATGCCTTGTGGAATATTTTAAACAGGACTTTGACTTCCTTCTTGTCACTTGCATAAAAACCAGATTTGTGAAGAGGAAAACTAATGACTGTCTTGTTTACAGATTTACTCACCTTGCATAAACCTTTTGGGTTTCTCTCTGATTAATGATTTTCTGTCTGTCACTCCAGAAGAACGGCCATGGCTGTTCAAAGAACATAAGTTGGTTGTTGTTATTGTTATTTATTTCATGGTAATTTATGCAGACATGCCAGTTAAACTGTAAACAAAGTAAAACTAAATTTGCGATACTTAGTCTGTATAATATTCAAATAAACACAAACCTAAAAAACTAATTTAAATATTTAATGTAAACCATGAGCATAATATCACTAATTATGCTTAATTTAACCAACATATAATTAAGTACACACTCTCCTCTTTGAACACTTTACAGTATAATAACCACCATTCAGCATTAAAACCCACTCGAGTTAGCATTGTGCTAATTAGCTGCTAACCACTAGCATTTTCATCAGCTTAAAGCTACTTTGCCAAAACCGGCATATAAAATAATAAAGTATATCTCTCAGTAGCTTACTACATTCTATATACACTCACCAAGTTGGGCAACAATCAAAAACGCAAGAAATACGTAGTTTTAAGGTTAACTAAGCGTTTCCGCTGACGGTGACATAAGCCACTTCCGGCTCGCAATAAATCTACTTCCGTCAAGTCACTTAAACTAAGGTAAATAAACTGTAGCGCCCCCTAGTGGAATGGTAGGAGTGAATCCAATAGTTGCAGTTATACCGTCCTCTATTTTCAGATAATTGGTTAAAAAGTTCTCACTTTACCTATTTTTATTTGTAACAAAAACATTTATCATGTATAATTCTCCTTCATTTCACAATCTTCCACTACTTGGTGTTGAAATTTCAGATGAAATCTTAAGAAAACATCTTTAAATTTGGGGTTGTGATGTAATTTTTGATCGTGAGTTTCCTGAAGTTTGTTCAGTTTGTATTTGCAAACCTTCCAGAAAACCTTTTCGGCCCTCCTCTTCAACAATATGCTTCCAATTATGAATCTCGTGAAAATGGGGATGGTAAAGCACGCTTGTGATTTATTGCTCATTGAAGTCCACTCTTGCTCAGTGCAGTCGCACATGAAGGCCTCCTGCGGCAGAGCACAAAGGTCAGACACGCACTACAGTTGACCTCCAGTGGATGACGGTGCACCATGCCACTCTGGAAGAGACTGACAGGCAGAGACGACGGCTCGAGTCCAAACGCCACACCGTGAGTCTGGTTTCAGAGTAAAGAGCGACAACACCGTGGGTCGGCCTCCAATCTGGGAAACTGCATCACAGATCGAAAAGAAGAGAAATAAAGTGACTCAAATATGGTTGGGTTCATCACTGACTTTTTATACAACTCATCTTTATTGTGACCAAAGATTACTTTGTGGTCTTTTCACATGGGACAGCTTCAGCTATTTAGTGACGTTCATTAGCTATACTCAAGTGCTGGGGACTGAAAACACATGCTCAACCAGTGAGTCACCAGGCACAAGAGCTCAGACAGCAGAGCTGCTCGGCCTGAGAAACAGCTCGTCCCTGCAGACCAGTTTTGTGTTCAGCTCACTTCCTGTTTTACTTGAGACCACCACGTTCTGAGTCACAGAAATTGTCTGGTTGGGTCAAAAACCGCTGGATGTGTGGAACTCGGTACTCCCGGGACATTTTACGATGTTCTGCACCACAACAAGATGCCATTTAAAGCCAATTGCCGCTTTATATTGGTTAAAGTTTTTCCTAAATAGGTATTGACAATTTGGTAACAATTTGCGTTGTACGTATTCTTGTGCAAAAAACCCCCAGAAATTACTTGGAAAACACACAAAAAAAATCTGAATGATGTAAAACGACACTCTTATGTTTAACCAAGTAAACATAAACATTTAAAACAAACCAAAATTAAAGATTTAGATTGAAGAAATAAGCTTTGAAGAAACAGAAAATGAACAAAAATGCACACTTGCAAAAATTTTGAATCATAATCCAAAGCATGGATAATAAGGTGCAAAGCAATTGAGCAAAACTGTAAAGCAAGTAGAGACTCCAGTCCGTTTGTTGGTCAACAGTATCAGAAACTGCTGTTGTTGAGGAGATGAGATGCACAAATACTAAGATAGATGCGCCGTGTTGCATGGTGACTTAGAACCAAACGCAGTAAAGAAAAACTGAAGATGAGCTCGATGACTTGCTCCACAAAGACCCAGAGTGCTAATGGTGACCTTATGTTTCCTTCAACAGGTTAAGGTAAGTCTACAGGCCATGAAAAACACGTTCATTACATTTCTAGCATAAAATCACTCTTAAATTTTTTATTTTAGTTTGGTCATTTAGCTTCTTTCAGAGAGAGCTGTTTTAGGGCCTCTTGTCACTTTAAACCCAAATAAGTCAACAACAAAACCTTTGTCATTTCCAGCAGCCATTGTACAGCGCATACAGCAACCAGCGGACCAAATGGGTTGCTAGGTGACGGGCTTTTCTCAAGTCAGGGTTACTAGGTAACGGTGCAGTCCTCTTCGGGAGGTTTTTGAAATGGCTCATATTCCAGACACCAAAAAACATTAGCTTATTGCCAAAAACAGCTGGGTAGTTGTTTTTTTTTTTAGAGCTTAAGTTGATTTTAAAAACAGCTGAGACCCAAATAGAAGCAATAAAAATGTGTAAAAAGTGAATTTTGTATAAAATTCCCCTTATCCCTTGCAGTAAAAATTCCCTTTTAAATGTAGAATTGGAAAGGAAACAGGATTACAAAAGGACTGGATACATACATGTCTGAACACTTATGAAGAAATTCAGTCATTTGACATGGCAGAACGAAAAGCGGGGCAGCAATTACGGCACCAGAGGCGATGGCAGGTTGACAATGAGACCATCAGAGATGGGATATGAAAGGAACAACGTCTGAATGGAGAGTAGGTGGGTTTACCTTCCTTTAATAGCAAATATCCATGGTCACCTGGTAAAAGCTGTAATACCTGCAATTATGGCATGTTCTGATCCAATTTAGTTTATTCCCTGCAGTATTTATACTCTGATTGGATTTAAAACGGCACAGATGTTTTCTGGAATGAGTGAATCAGACTTTCTTGCAATATTTTAATATGGTCTTCATCTAGTTCTTTAGGAGTTTTAGTTTTTCTATGAATGTCAGTGTCACTTTCAGTCTGTTTATAAAGTTCTGCTTTACTATTGACTATATGTTTATTTTAATAAAGATAAATCAGACCTAATGCAAGCAGGGTATGAATAAGGCTACATTCACACTGCAGTCCAAACTGAGCCAATCCTGATTTTTTGTCAAATCGGATTTTTTTGTCGTGGTCGTTCATATTTCCAAATATGTCCGACCCGTATGTGATCTCCAGGGTAAACTGCAAATGACCTGAAAGTGTCCCGCATGCGCAGTAGAGGGCACAATAACGTCACAGAGAGCGTGCTCTGTGTGACGGATAAACGTAGATGCTAACGGTGGAGCATAGCTTATGATTTTAAAGTTTTTATCCAACCGGAGCCAGAACATTAACAACTTAATCCTCATTATAGTCCGCCATTGTTGTTGTTTTTCTTCTCGCTTCTGCGCATCAGAGCGCAGAACAGTGACGTTTGTCGAGTATCAATGACGTTCAGGTGGGTTGAACACGACCTGGACGTTCAGATTCAGGTCACATAAAGATCAGATGCGTATCGGATATCCAAGAGGTCTGGGTCCCACTCGGAAAAAATCCGACTTGTGTTGTTCAGACTGTCATGAAAAGATCCGATACATACAAATATCAGAATTGGCTCACTTCAGGCTGCAGTGTGAACGCAGCCTAAATCTTTTTAGGCTTATTTTAGATCATGTTCGTAGCTCTTAGTTTTGCGGTACCAGATGTAAATCTGCCTCTGCTGGGGGCGGATCATGCAGAGAGCTTCTCTGTGCGCTGCGGCTCCCTGCCGGACCTAACACCTTTCATGCTGGAAAAACATAACACAAAGGAGAAGCCTAGGTTTTATGTTAGACGGCGGGTTATTACAAGCAGGAAAAAGAACTCGCTCTGATTCCCCTGGGAGGCTGACCACTCATAAATCATTAAGCAATGAAAGTCTCCTCTGCAAACAGAGGCCTAAAACAAACTCAACACGGAACCCCCACGAGTCTCACATCTTCGCCATCCATCACTACTCCTTCCTTTTTTCCTGGTAGGAATTTTTATGAGGTAAGAAACACTAGTTCAACCGCATGAAAATGCAAAACAGTAAAAAAAAGAACTTTGATCACAAAAAGGAACAACTTTGCTTGGCTTAAATATGTACTCAATAAATAAAAATACAAACTTTGGTACATCCTAAAAGACAACAATCACAAACCAGATCATAACATACGAGGGGCTTTTCATCTTTTACTATTTACTCTTCTGTCGATGTCTGTCAGTTTAAAGGTAATTACAAAGTTTTCAACTGTTTATCTTGGCTGCAACAGTTACTGTGACATAAATAATAAAATACTTGCTGAAAGGAGTTTTACAATAAACTGTCAAATTAATTTGACTGTTCAAAGAAAATGACGGTAGTTTGTTTTTCTAACAGTTATAGATTAAAAGTAAAGTTTGACAGGTTTATTGTTTTGGTCAGGTTGATATTTACCAGACTTTGAATTGCAGATGTTTTGTGATTTTGGTGTTTTTTTTATCCAGCCGTTTTACAAAGTAACTGTCAAATTTAATCCACGAGAGTGTGTTTGCTGAATGATTTGATTTCAAAAACCTGTCGTTAGCTGTAAATAGGGCAAACATTGATCAGGTAAGAAAACGTGTTTTACTTTGTTTCTATTAATTATTTTCATGTGTTTAGCATTAGTGCAAAACATCTGATGATGGCCACAGATTAAGTGAAATCTGTAACAACTCTTTCCAGACAATCCCACTGCTGCCAACTCCTGAGCTCTCCTGAATGTTGCTACATGACGTCACAGTCTAATTTGCATATTTAGTCATGTGATCCAGGCTAGAGAGGAATATCAGCGTTAGCGTGAGAAAACCTAAGTTCAGAAACAGTGAAATAATCTCCCAGTTTTCATCATCATTAAGGAATTATTGACTTAAAGCAAGTATTTCAAGTGTTTTAATACATTTGTACTAAACTAGACAAACACTTGCTAAGACTTTGTGTTTTTGCAGTGTACAGCGCTGGCCATTTCCAGTAAGCTTCATAGCATTGGACTGGCCCGTATGTCATTGTTTCTCAACAGACCCTCTGTACGAAGCAAGTACTGCACAACAAGACATTGAAGTGCTAATGGACGTCACATTAACAATGCTGGTCAGAACTGGAGCAGAAATTACAACACTGACTGAGTTTTGAACAAGAGACCATTCACCTCTGGTGAATTATGGGCAGACTGGAATAATGGCAGAGCACTTTTAATCCCTTGCAGTAGCTGTCTGTCATGTCACTGTACAATTCACCAAATAATCTTCACTGAACTCAAATTTGAGAGGACGTCACCAAACGTAACATCATCTCCTTCCTTCCAACATTCTTCTGCATTACTGATTGTTCTTCAGACCATTTTAGTAGAATTACTTTGATTCTTCATTACAATTTTTAAACTACCGTACCTACTCAAAAAATGAAAATATATGCTTTTTACTTCTTCCAGGGTTGCACAGGGAATCCATGTGGTTTAAAGGTAACGTTTCTATATTAACACCACATCTTTTATAAAGACGGTAATGATGGAAACTTTTCTACTTTGTACTGCTTAGATAAATAAAAATCTCTTCCTGTTGCATGTTGACACTAAAATCAGGTTAAGAGTGAAGACTGGGATGCTACTGCCCTCTTGTGGAAGGTAAATGAAACACATCTTCCATTTAAATTTAATTGCTACTATATTGGGTGGCAAAATGCAAGAAGTACATTGCAGTTTATTCAAAATGCACACACAGCAGTAATACAAAAAAAGTCAGAATAAAATTTCTTTAATTTGAGATCAGTAGGACCTTTGTGAGGTGATTTCTCATGAACCTTTGGCTGCATCCTCAGTAGAGCAGCAGCTCAGCCAACACCTCCGTTTATTGCCATTTCTGCGTTGCTGTGTGCGAACACAGCACCAGGAACAAAGCTGCTCAGCTCCTTCTTGTTCAGAGTTACTCTAATGAGCTCCAGTATATGATAATGAGGCAGGAAAAACTAAAAAACATCAGCTGCCACATTGTTCACTTCACTTTGACCGCAACAAGGATCCACAGCAGAACGGAGGAGAGTTTCTGGAAAGGCTTGTTAAGAAAATTGTGATCACATGTTTTGCTGTGTCGACTTTTCTCACACTTTCTTTCTCCCGTCACGGGGCTGATCAAAAGGCCCGAACACAAATGTGTTCATGTAATACAGGATAAGTTAGATGCAATAAAAGTACACTGCATAACCTTTTATAGAGTATTATTGAAACAAATTAAGTTGGAACTGTGAAGAATGTTTTCTGGGATTTGAGCAGTCAAAAGAAAAAAAGTAACATCTCATGAGAACAGAAAACAGAAAAAAAAACAAAAACTAATGAATATCTCTTGTGCAGCACTTAAGTTTGCTGATGTATGTTTACCATTCTTTCCAGTTTAGCCCAGTTGTGGAAAATACAAACTCAAGCTGAATCAATTGCAGACAAAGATAATTTTAGATTTTCTGAGGCATTCATAACTGAGAATGTTTTCCAACCAAGCAGAACTTAGTAACTCGCTTCATCTTGCTGGGATATTTTTGTTCAAAGACTAAATTTAAGTACAAAATGTTTCATTCCAACAATCATTTGTGGCTGCTGGTGCTACTTAGATCCCAGGAAGAAATTAAACTCTTCTTCATTTTGGGTCATATCAAAAATCTGTATGTTCGTTCTTAAAGGGCCGGTTGTGCCAGAATGTATCGATAAAACCCATTAAATTCCTAAAATATCAATAAATAGCTGTTTGTTTCAGCAGTAAATAAATGTTTCGTAAAACAAACTGATATGGAACATCTTTTCCATCCAGGATTTTGATTGTTTTTGTGTTTTTTTGCAATTAAAATCACATATTTTGTGGTGCTAACTTTGAAATATTTGGAAGGAATTTTTACAATATTTGCTTTAATGTGTGATGTTAAATGTGACTTTTTATTAATCGCCGTATCGATCACAGACTTGACATCTAGTAAGGCTGAGGCAGCAGTAAAATCAGAAAAAATTTGGAAATCTGTTGATTTTGTGTGAATTTTGCAGATCTGTGAAAAAGTCTAGAGGGCCACATACAATTCTATGGTGGGCCAGATTTGGCCCTCGAGCCTTCAGTTTGACACCTGTTTCCTCCCAAAAAGGTGGGGAGTTTTTTATTTAATTTTGAACATTTGCATATTTAATAAATTAAAACCAAAATATTTATTGTGACTAATAAAGTAGTGAATGGTTAGGTAAAATAAAATTGATCCATGATTTTTAAATCGGATCCTTTCTTCCTTCCTGCTGAAGGAAAAACTTCTCCACATCATGATGCTGCATTTCTATATTCACTGTAAAAATGATGTGATGACGATGAAAAGTGTTGTTTTTTCACCACAAAAGACAAAAAGTGACATTTTGTTTTCTTCTGATCAGAACCTTCTCTGCTGCGCCCCCTAGACGTTTAGCTGCGAACTACAAATTTGACTCCTTTCAGCATTAGTTTTCTTCTTGCTTTCCTCTCCATGGACTCCAGATTTGTGCATAACTGACATCCATCCTCGCTTACAATAATGAACATATTTGTTTTTCACAGGGGTGGATAAAATAAGATGGATAAAAACACCTCAGAAGTAACATATTTAATAAATAAATTTAAGATGCACTGAATAAACAAAACGACTAAAGTGCATCACATTCATCTGAGGCAGGACGTTTTAAAGCAACTATTTCAAAAAATATCTAAATTTTATCACTATGATTCCACTTTGCAGCATCTACGGTTAGTGTTAGTCAAAATAAAGCCAAAATATCAAATGACCTTTTAAAATACATGTCAAACACAAAGCCCGGGGGCCAAATCTGGCTTTTTATGTGGCACAATCAACAAATGACAAATATTGAAAAATTCCTTGCAAATATTTTTGCAATTTATGGCAAAAAAAAAAAAAAACATCCTGAATGGATTAATAGATGTGAAAAACTGTTAAATATTGTTTCATTTTAAGAACTTATCAAATGCAGACGGTTCCAACCATTTCCTTATCTGATTTATCAATACTCTCTAGCAAAATCAGCCCTTTAAGAACATTTGTGAAATACTGAAATAAATTAATGTTTGCAGAATCTAAAAGTCTTTGCTGCTATTCCATATTGTTCTGAATTTTCTCTATTGGTTTGATTTCCACAGGGTTTTTGAAACTGCTTCTTCGTTTTGTTTCTCACACGAAGAAAAGGAGCGAATCAAACCACTAAGACAATCAAAGTTGAATTGATTTTGTTACAGTGAACCCAAGAGCAAATTGAGCTCACTGCTGGGATTTTTCTATTATTTGGCCCATTAACAAATATCACAGCCCATCATTTGTATTTCAGGCCCTCAGATGTCACCAGAGTGTCAGAGAGAGGAATTACTTGATGAGGAAAACGGGCAAATCATCCATGCAGGGAAAAATAATATAACTGTCATGTTTGAAAAATGTCTCCTTCACTCCACACTGGCGTGAAAATAGATTTTACTTTTCAGTTTGAGAGAAAAAAAATCTAATTTTTACCTTTTTGTATTAATGATGGATAGCAAAACATCTAAGCTGAAGAGGCAATAAATTAATCATTTTCTTAAAATTAGGTCGTTACCTGTGGGATTGTGCAAACTGAACAAGAAACAGACAAAACCAGTCGTTTAAAATGCCATTTATGTCACAGACTTTTCAACAATCTAATACAAATTCATACACATACATGTCACCACCTAAAAGCACATTTCTAATGCAAATAACAGTCACCATACAAACAGAAAAAAAGAGTTGTTGGCTTGGGAGGGGTTATGGAGAAAATCACATGCTCACAAACATCCAGCACACACACGCACACACAGTCAATATGACCCTTTGCAACTACGTCACTTCAAGGCGCCATGACGGACGTCGGAAGTGAGGGCCGGGAGTCTTGAACAGAACGACTTAAATTGTTTTTACCAGTTTATTTATGGCTTCTGCTTGTTAGAGTCGAGCTAATTTGTCTGAATGTAACACACCTGGTTGGGCTCATAGACGGCGGTATTTACAAGAGTTGGAAACAGCTAGCTTAAAAACACGTCTAAGCTAGTTTACGACTAAGCTAGCACACGTCTAAACTAGCTTAGAAACCGACGTGTTGCTAAGCTAGCTCCCTCCTGACGTGTTGGTCTAATTACCACTTTGCCTGAATTCACACCACATGATTTATATCACTATGTCATTAACAGCGTTTCTCCTTAAACCGAAGCAACTTAAAAACGAGATGCTAACCAGTTTTTTCCATACGTTAGGCTACAAGGCGGTGCGGCATTGTTTCCATGGTTACCAATGGTCAGCCCGTACATTCTCCAGGTATCTTTCTAATCACATTTACTCCAAGTATATTAACGTTCTTACCTTGTAAAAGTGTTCGTTACACTGCCGAGGGCTGCCAGTCATTATTACTGACAGCTGTATGTCATTACGATTAACGGCTGCTGCCAGATCTTTCCTTGTTAAAAGTTATAAAATAAAATGGCAAGTTTGGTTTATACCCTTCTCTGTTTGTGCAGCCGACCGCGCAGAAACCTATGACCATTTTTAAATTGAAATCAACCAAATAAAAGTGATATTAAGTTACAGATGTCTGCTTTTAGACTGGCTCTAAAGGAGCGCATTGGTTGTTTTGACGTCCGTCATGGCGGAGTTCTGGAGAGCGTGACGTCACGTGGAAAGGGTCAATAATAATGAGCCGACATGATACAGTATTTGAGAGGTGGCAGTAAAAAAGGACATGTGGAGGAAGCAGGCTGCTTACAGTACACAGTAAGAAAACGGAGACAGGTTGCCATTCAGAGTGTACATGAAACACGGTTTATACAGTTGAGCCAACATAACTCTATATAAATATTCTTCATCCAAAAGTCAGTGCAGTGCCTTCTGCTCAGGCTTAACACCCAGTCTGTGCTAGACCTGGTCCACTAATTACTGCTTCCACTTTACGCACAAATCAGTTTTTTTTTATTTGTTTTTTTATCTTTGATTTTTAAACTTTCTCAGCGGTTTCCGTGTCTGGTTTTCTTTTTTTTTATTCACCCAGTACCTCAAAAGTCCAGCTGTGAAGTACAAGAGTTTGCCTTTTTTCTTCTTCTTGTTTTTTAAACCAATTGGACAATAAAAAAAGGAGATCCACAAATTTACAAATGTCCGTTTTGTTGTTTTCTCCTGAATTCCCTTTTTGTAAAAGAAAAAAAAAGTGATTTGCAAATGAAGCACTTCTACTGGATTCCCCGGAAGAGACACATGGCAAAGACCATGGCGAAGAGCTGGAGGAAAAACAAAGCAAACAGTCACAAGATGCAATTATTTCAACCAAAATAACCCAGATTAATTCAATTTATCACTAATTAAATCTCAATATTCCTTCTGGAACATATTTTTAGAGGTTTATTTGTCTTTTTGTCTTTGGTCTTCGTTGCTGCTTTGACAGAAAAATGATTCTTTGCATAATTTTTCTCCAAAATTATGAATAGGTGACCTTAAAACAACTCAAAGTAGCACATATTGTGAAAAAAACAACTTGTATAAGGTGACATGCATTGTATTCGGCCCCTAAATACAAATTTACTCTATAACCAAAACATCAGAGCTTAATATACATAAACACAAAAAACAGAACATTTTAATCAGTTAGTAGTTACATTTACTTTAGCAACCTTTTTGAAAAAATTTACTTTTATTAGTATTTTTACTACACTGTACTTTTTACTTTTACTTGAGTAAAATTTCTGGATTTTCTCCCCACTGAATGAAAAAACAAACATGTTTTAACCCAAAACTCACCAGACAAACACCTGCAATTTCTGAAAGTTTCATAAGATTTTTTATTGAAAGAAACTGATTTATTCTTTTGTTTATTTTTTACTTGTATGAATTATTGTCATTTTCCTCCTTAAAACACCAAAATGTCCAGGTAACTTTATATTTTGTTTTTTCTGACTATGTAATTTTTAAACATTAAATGATGATAATTTGATCGGTTACTCAGTTGACTTTTTACCAAATACTTTTTTACTTTTGCTTCAGTAATTTCTTCTGCTGCTACTTTTTACTTTTACGTGAAGTAGTGCTGCTACTCTTACTTAAGTACAATGTTTGGGTCTCTGGCTTTTATACACATTATTGATGGTTAGTCACATATTAGAATGGCCCAGTCAAAGTCCACACTTAATTTCAAGCAACAATCTGTGCTAAAATTGATGTTAAGAGACATTTTCCATCTTATGTTGTTGCGTGACAGATTCAAACCCGATTGTAATCAAACGTAGTTTTATACCTTTAACACTTTCATTGAGAGTTTTTCTATTTTTCAAACTTTCATTTCTTCCCTCTTTTGGGGAAAAACTGTTTTTTTTTTTCTTGGATAACCGCTGCTTCTTGTTTTGGATAATGTGTAGTTGGACTGATTTTTGTCAATATTTTTTATACTTTTCCATTTTGCTGTGATACGTAACCATAGCAACAGGGTAGGATTTGATTTTCCTTTGGGATCAATAAAGTATTTTTGAATTTTATTATCTGTAAAATACAGCCCTGGAAAAAATGAAGAGGCCACTTTAAATGACCAGCTTCTCAGATTTTCCTTCTTTTTATAGGTTTTTGTTTGAGTAAAATGAATTTTATTCTATGAACTACTGACAACATGTCTCTGAGATTCCAAGCAAAAATTTTGTATTTATTAGCAGAAAATGAGAAATTATCAAAATAACAAAAAAGATGCAATGCTTTCAGACTTTAAATAACGCAAAGAAAACAAGTTTATATTCATTTAGAAACAACAATATTAATGTTTTAACTCGGGAAGAGCTCAGGAATCAATATTTGGTGGAATAACCAGCAGGTTTTCAACGGGCTTCAGTGCAGTGGACTCAGTTTTTTCCAGAGCTGTGATACTGAACATCACCACAAGATGGCGATCTTTCCACAGCCAGATAGGTTAGGTGTCTTAAATTTAAAAAAACAGAGTGGTGTCGTTCAAAAATAGACATCCTGATCATTTGGGCAGCAGGAAAAGATGCAGAACATTTCAAAAGTCCCTCCTACCTCGATGGTTAACACCACAATAGCCAGCGCTCCAGCGACGTAGATGTACAGCTCGAAGTAGTCGACCACGGCGGAGTAGCAGCCCTAAGGACACACATGTGGACGACATGCTCCGAAGTGAATCAATAGGCTATAAATTTGCACAATTACAGAGACAGTTAAGGCGACATCACGGCGTCAATAGAGCGAGGATCGGAACAAAGCCCCCGCTGAACGAGTGGGAAGCGGGGCCTGCAGCCTTTTAATGAGGGCTCTTTGTGTGAATAAGCAGAACGAGCCGCACACACACGCACACACACACTCTGATCATCTCTTTATCATGATGGCATGGAAAACAACAGGTGGAGGGAAAAGGCTAGCGTTTTAAACCTCCCTATACCTGTTATCACTGTAATTACATACAAAGCTCGCTCTCAGATTTAGGAGTGAATTCTCACATATTTTTAATTCTCAGCACGCTTTATTTTTATATTCTTAACAGGCTTTATTTTTGAGCGGATATATCCTCCACAAAATCCTCCAATTTAAGCATGTATGCACAGGCTCATCTGTAAGCTGCCATCTGCGTGCTGCACATGACCCACCGTGACACCCAGACAGAACAGCACTAATAAGACATGGCAGAGTCAGGCAGTCCCCCAGTGCATTCATCTACTGTTTTATGCTCTAATTAGGCCTGGAGGAGGTCTGGAACGAGGCTGAGAGGGGAAAAGCGGTGCCAAAAGTTACCTTGTTGTTGCGGAACATCATATTGCCTGATAGGCACTGCTCCTGGCCGGAGTAGACCCTCTCTTCGCTCTGAAGAATGCGCTGGCAGCAGGCCTCTGGCACCATGTGATTCTGGTTGTTCAGCCTGAACAGGCTGTCCTTAAAATCCTCTGGGCTGTTCACTCCACAGCAGTCAAACTGAAAGGGAGAAGAAGAAGTTGCATTTGCCGAGCGCCTATTTGTGCAGTGACCTGAGGTCGGCTGTGTGTGGGCGCCAACCGAGCAGAAATATTGACCTAAATATAAAGGGTTCGTCTTTAAAATAGCCAGCTAGCTCTGAGTCTGTTTCCATGGACTGTCAGCAGAGTGTCAGGTGGGAGAAACGCTGATGAGTGTTGCTCACTGTGATCATGATGGCGTTCCATGTGGAGGTGAAGACGTCGCTGTTGTTGTAGCCCTGATAATGACTCTTCAGCTCCTTGGTGAAATACTCTCTGGTCAGCTAAATCAGCGAAAAAGAGCAGAGGTTATTCAACGCCACTAAAGATGAAGCCTGAAGCAAGAACGTGTGATGAGTCCAAATGAGCTCGATAAACTCCATTCTGAGTTTGTTACATGCTACTGTGACTTTGAGTGTTTTCACTTTGATTGTCTGGGAAGACTACCAACTGGGGACCAAAACTGCAACATTTGTTAAATTTTCAGCTGATGCAGTTCGCTTTCACACAGCACTGAATCAAACAAACTGAAAAACCTGTTCCCCTCCTGGCCTGTGGGGGCGCTGCAACAACTGAAGGAAACAACACAAAAGTCTCTGAAGAAGAGATCAACTTCCTTCATCATAAGTATCTGATCTTTTCAAATGTGACCTGAGTCTGACCGCGTTCATCCGACCTGGCTGCTTAGAGAACCAGAGAAACGCTACAGGAAGTGGACTTTACCTCAGGACATCGATACTCGACAAAATCACTATTCTGTGTCCTGATACGCCCAAGCGGGAAGAAAAACTACAACAATGACGGACTGTAATGAGGATTAAGTTGTTAATGTGTTGGCTCTAGTTGGATAACATCTTTAAAATCATAAGCTATGCTCCACCGTTAGCATCCATGTTTACTTTTGCAAACCCTGACCACTTCTTCTTCTTCTTTTTTATGGCGGTTGGCAAAACACAGAGCACGCTCTCTGTGTGACACTTTCAGATCGTTTGTAGTGGAGATTGCATACAAGTTGTACAGAGGTATATTTGGAAATATGAATGACCATGGCAAAAAAAAAAATCAGAATTGGGTCGCTTCTGGCTGCAGTGTGAACGTAGCCTTAGGGAACCAGAGTTCACTTTTTTGGTCGGCATCAGAGTTCGATTGTACATTCAGACCTCCAAAAACAAACCTGACCTTCTAGGAAAATGATCCACAGTTCGATTAAAGCGGACCAAACAGGAACTTCGTGCCTTTCACAAACACTTCAACACAAGATGAATCACTCTTTTCCTTTTGTGTCTCTGTGTGTGTTGTTCTGCGGGGGGTAAAAATCAGCCCACCTCTGTTACAGCCCTGACATGCCAAGTCACAGCTGATTAGGTTCAGCCAAAGCCGACTACTCTGCGGGTGGAAGAAGTGGGGTAGTTATGACGTTTGATTTGTGTGACCAGCCAGCAGCAGGATTTTAAACCAAAAAAAGACTCGGAAGTAATTTCATCAAGAAAACTAAAGATTTATCATTCAAATTTGAAGAATTTTATTGGGTTTTTTTAGCTGTTGACAGGGAGACATCCATCACAGATTTATGTGTAGAGCTGATATTAATGTTCCCCCCAAACTGCCAGCATCATTTCTAAAAGCTTCACAGCTGAGCAGGAAATTTCTGTCTCCACTCTGTGAATTGTTGGTAGGAGCTTCACAACTTTATGATGGAAAAGTTTGAGAAAGAAAGAGGATTAAGGCTGAGCTTTTCAACCAAAAAATAACCAGGGGAGGCTGGAATTAAAAACAGGAGGAATTTGTGAGAAACGCCTCGTTTCCAGCATTTTCATTACAGATGTGCGTAAAAGTTGTTGATATTCTGCTAATGTAAAAAAAATATTTTGAAATTGTGATCTTTGCATTAAATAGGAAACACAAGTAAAGTTACAGGTGATAAAGTTTGTTCAAGCGATAAGTCGTAAAAAATATGCCGTGTCATCATCCTGCCACTACACTGTAAAACATTTAAATATGGTTTAACTTGAAAATGAAAGTCCACCTGCTGCCTTGAAAATGTTAAGTCAACAAGAAAATTGTTTTGGTTTTGACTCAGAAATTAAAGTTCATGAAGTTGATTTAACAACAAGAGACAAGTTGTCTAAACATTGTTTTTTTAACTTCATTAATCTTGAATTGTGTTTTAACTTAATGCTGCAATTTAAAACAAATAATTATTTAACAATATGCAAGAAAAAATAGTTAAAGAGCCACATTTCTCTATTATTTTACTCACAATATCAAGTTAAAATAAATACTTATTTTACTTTAGAATAATCTAAATTCTTGTTTCAAACTGCAGGAACAAAATTTCTGATCTGATAATGAATTTTATTAAACATCCCAATGAATTCAGCTCAGAAACATTTAGTGTGATCAGGACATTATCCTCAAGCTTTGCTAACTGAGAATTGCATTAAAATGAACATTTGCCTTAATAAAACACAAGAGTCAGATCAATGTAACGCACTTCCATCTCAGGAGACAAAAACATGCCGCTAAGCATTCTGGGAAATAGTTCCCACTCCTGTCTTTCTCTTCTTTCAGTTTTTTAAGTGCTAACCTAAAATCTCTAGTT
>CAEFZY010016096.1:0-60878 GCA_903066815.1 Brachyrhaphis roseni
GGCTCTTCTTTTTGAACCATGAAAGAAAGTGATCAGTCAGAAAGTCCATATACTTTGCTGAGGTCATTTTCACACCTTCGGGGACTCTGAAGGGGCCGACCAGCTCTATTTTCGTCAGCAGAGAGATCCTTTCTCTTTCCCATATTGCTTGAAACCTGTGGCCTGTTTAATAATGTGGAACATCCTTCTTAAGTAGATTTCCTTTAATTGAGCTCACCAGACAAACTAATCAACCCAGCTCTCTGAAATTAATTATAGTGATTCAAAGAGCCCTGACACACAATACCATCTATAAAGTTAGTAGCACAACAAAAAATTTAATCTTTATGACACTTAAATCCAATTTGCATAATAATTTGGAACACAGTGTGCTCTGGAGGAAACACTGATATTGAAATATGTTGAGTGTAATTTTATCAGCATGCCATCTTAAAACAGAGAGTAAACATGCCACAATTGGCCTTGCACTTCAGAAAACTGGTTCACATTAAATCTTTTAGCAGGAGGAGGAAGTGAATTTATAAAGGATTTTCTGCCGTCCTGCAGAAACGCCTGTTGGGATAAGATGTGTGTCAAGAAGGACAGATTGTGTAGAATCTGGAAGGTCAGTGGTGAGGGAGTTAAGTGGAAAACTAAAGAGTGCCATGTAATACTGATGACATGTACCGCAATTTAAATCCACTGCATTTTCAAGTGCTCACAAACCTCATGTTTCAATAAAGGAACCTGTATGCTTAATTGACCGATAACTACCTAGTACAAGGCTTTCTGCCAATCTGTAATCCTCCCAATACATAATATGACACACTTACTGTCTCTTTCTGTCTTTGAAATCACACTTTCAGCAGACAGAACAACCTTGAGCAAACTGAGGGGCTTTTTGAATTGCCCTGTGTGCATTCCACAGGCTGGAGCAGGAAGCCACTGAAAGCCCCACTCCTTCTTCTCTGTGACACATTTATTGTCGTCTGCTCACATCCATCTCCAAAACAGCGGTTTCCTAAACTTGAGCCTGCACTCTTCATTTAATCCCCCTCTCACACTGTATATTAAGAGCGCAGGGAAAAATAAAGCCTCGCTGTTGCAGACAGTGTTTTTTTTTTTAACCCGTAATCTGGAATTGGTCTGCAACGGGTCACAAATCGAACGTGACGCCAAAAGGCTAGCATTGCTTTTGCCACAGCTCATGTATTTTTCTTGGACGATGCTGCAGAGAGTGAGCCTGAATATCAAACAAGCCTAAGAAGAAGAAAAAAAAGCATTTGATTTTGGAAACCTGCAGCAGATAGCTGGATAAAGAATAGAGACCAATCAACTAGATAAACCACATTGGGTCAGAAGAAGCAATACATGACAGACATGACAAGAGGGACAGGATGTACTTTAGTCTTGTGCTTAGGTATGATTTTCTTAGGAAACTATGTGAGGGAGAGAAAATCCAAATGACCACAATCTGGTAAAAGTGTGTCTATGCATATGGATCTTTTTTATGTCACGTATTATAGTTGGACTTTGAAAATAGATTCAATCTATACTTGAAGTACAGCTATTATCATAATAATGCCAGATCATGTGGAATATGAGGATACAAATGCAAATTGTTATTTTCCTGGAGTATTTTTGAACTATTTGATCTGATACAAAATGCGTTTGACAGAAATTCAAAAAGCAAAACAAAACGAAGCAGAACTGACCACATAATAAGGACAGCAAAATTATGTCATGAATCAACTGCAAACTAGGTCTACAATGGTAGAGTAAAACATTAGATACAATACAAGTGATTTTCAAAGTAAGACAAAGCGCAAGAGAAGAGCAGAAAACAAAACTAACAGAGACTCAGTTGAATATTGCATCCCGTTACACTCCCATATTTCCTTTAAGTAGAGATTTTTCTGGGTCCCACTTGGAGTTGCATTGAAAGTTGTTGTGGCAGAACATGTTTCAATTCATGTCGCTCAATAATGAACCTGGGTTGTAAATCCCATCCTGTATCGGCTCCCTGAGACGTTGTGGCAGCCGCTTTGGTCCATATTGTTTTTGACACTAATGGACCTGATATATTTTTACAGCACTGGCTTCAGAACCACAACCACCACATTCATCTGCTGCAGCACTGTGCCTACTGCAGAGCGTGAAGCATGTTGCAAACATGCAGTGTGGTGTGCACAAATATTTACTTACACCCCCTGGTCTTATTGCGAATTTGGATCTGTTCTTCAGTGAGGCTACCTTGTATCAAAGTCTATAGTTTTTCCAACCTTACATTACATCTAACATTTCACTCCAACGAGAAAGATAGATTAGAGAAGTGCAGATAAAAAGAAATGAGGCATGAAAACTTGAAACATTGTTGTAATTTAACAATTAGTAGGAAACAATTAGTGATAGACCCACTGAAAGAGCTAAAACCCAATTTAACCCATTTAACCACTTGCAGTAACGACGTACAAGCAACTTATTTGTGTCACTTCATACGCTGCCACCACACAAACAATGTGTTCAAACCCATTTAGTCTACAAACAGAAAAAAAGTAAAAGGCTCTCAGAAATGAGCCATTTGTCATTCTATGGTGTCTCCATTAAAGAAAATAAAATACTAACGTTGATCAACAATTCAGGACTAGTATAATGAGGTAAAGGCGAGGTATTGATTTTATGTTGTGGGGAAATTGCAATTAATCATCTGTCCATTAAAGTGAGCACTACGCATGACTGGTCATATTTTACTTGAAAATTTCAATGTAATGTAATGCATGAATGCAACCTAAAGCATTTCATACGCATAGTTCATACAACAACACATGTTCTTTTGTTGTTGTTTTTTTTATGTTGACTTTCTTTGCAAGTTGGAAGTAAGAAAATGTAGGTCCAGAACGTTGCGCTTCTTTGTGTCAAGTTTCATTTAACATTTCTTTAGACTTCAGACCTGGACCACAATCATAAGGCTTTCATAGCAGCTTCAGAGTAACGGGACTCATACTTCTTTTTTTTTCTAGCCAAACTGATCACTGTAACAAAACAATGATCTGGTACATCAATATGGATTTAGGCTGGTATAAAATTGCTGAGTGGGCAAAGAAATAAAAAATGATTGGATTAATGACAAGATGAAATATTGAAAAGGCTTTCTTGACACACTGCAAATTTTAAAAAACAGCGACGAACCAGCTAAAGAATCAGAAACCGAATAACACAGAACCATATATTATTAGAGTATAATAAAAGATATTTTTAGAACAAGTAAAACCGAGGAAGAAAAGACTTGTATTACTAGTTCAGCAAAGCCTATGACTTTAGAGGTTACTACAGTTTACACATGCCAGGTTTTGCAATATCAAATGTTCAGCTGCTGGAGGCCAATTTTAAAAAAAGGTTAACAACTTGTCAGAATGATTATTTTGAGGAAAATCATTTTCTTTCCCCACAGAGTTCACTCTAAAGAGACCCATAATGAGACCCACACTGAAATACGCTGAATTGTGAAATCTGTGTCAGGAATATTACCCCCACAGTGCGATCTATCCATTGTGTGGATATTTCTTTCATATTTGCTCTGGCAGGAGGTTGACTCCTAGCTACAAGATGATTATAGCGCCACAGGAAAATTGATGGTAATTATCAAATAGACCACTTAAAGCAAAGCAAATGAAAATGGCTTAAGAAAATAGGCTGGCATGTAAGTGCAGGTGTGTGACAAAACGTTGGGAAGGTTGTTAACGAAGAGATGAAAACCCGAAAAGATGACGGTTTAAATCCTTCTAAGCTCGACACAAACACACTTTGGTGTTCACATTCACACCGTGCGCATGGTGAAGTGATGAAGACCATGTAAAATAAAGTGCTGTGTTTTGCTAGGATAGCTGTCATTTCCTGTGAGGTCACAGGTCAATGACCTAAACACTAACCAGTTATTCTTTTTCTTAAGTCAAGCTGATCAGTTTCTTTCTCTCTCATTGTATTTGTTTGTCATCGCCTCTCGCTTTATTTTTTCACAGACCTTGTTTATTATAAGTTCATTTAATTTCCCGACCACTCGTATGGGCCCCTCTGCATTATCCAACACTGTCCTTCCATTTACTGATGGTTCAAGAATAATTTTATGAGTTTTATTTCAGGGTCATCCTGTCGTTTCTCTATCTAATCCCAAAAATATGAATTTACCAGGGTCTGTGCTTCTTAGGATATTTATGTCTACGTTACAACAGTTGTGTTTCCTGAGACTTTCAAGCTAATGTCATCTCTGTTAAGTGCACATTTCTGCTTCTCCCTAATTTTTCTTTCTTTTTTTGTCGTTTCTCTTTGCTCACTCTTACTTAAACCCACAAGATTTTGGTTTTCACTAAATTGAGTTAGAAATAGCTGTACATCACTATAATCCAATTTTTTGTCCATTTAGTGATTTAGTCATGAACAAAAACAAATACATTTGCTTATCGTGTTAACTGTTATTATGTTAAAAATATGATTAATTGTAATTAATTTATAGCAAATAGTTACTTCCCACCACAAAGTCAAAATGAAGTATTTTAACTGGGGGTCTACTACTTCAACAAGTTAAAATGTCATCATTGACTTAAGATTAATGAACCAAAGACTAAAGAGAACACAAGAGTAAAGATATCTAAAAACAGTAAAGGTGCTTTATTCTTATTTTAAGAATAAATATACACCAAAGATTGATTGTTCACCATGTTTAGCATCTGCTGCTGCTGCGATCCCACAGTACAGGATCCTGCTTTGTTTTTTATAATATTCAGCTCTACAATCATAAGACTCTAAAGTAGCTGAAACCACCATGTAAATAAAACAAATAAAGATATTTTAAATATTCTACATATATGTAATTTAGCATAGTTACACTAATGACTAGTACAAATACTTCATGAGAAATAAGTTAGATTTTTTTTAGAGTCCTATGTAAAACATTTTGCCAGGACATTGTGGTAAATGACATTTTAAATTAGGGTCGAAAATGTTAGAACTTTTCCCCCAATTAAGCGTTTTTTTTTTTTTTTCTTTTACATGCAAAAGTTGAGTGGAATCTACTTATTCGCCTGTTTCTGGTATATTCTTAAATCTCACGCAGAAGCAATATCCACAGACAACAAGCGTGAACAACTAAAGCGCTTCTCTTGGTCCACTGGTGGTTAATTTTTGCTTCAAAAAATGATGTGATGGGACATTGGAAAAGACTTTTGTTGTATGCAACTAATGCGAAAAGGATTTAGGCTACTACTGAAGCTGTTTAAGCCTATAAAGCATCTCAATGCCAAACAGCAGACATCCTCAAAGTGTCTGTCAGCATCTACAGTCTGCATTTCTAAAGAAGTAATTTTTCAAAAATTTACATAAATGATCCTGCGTTCCTGAAACACTAGAAAACTAAATGGGTATAATGGCACTTTGGACTAATTTGATGGTTGAGTAACCAAATAACAGATTAAAAACAATAAATAGTTTTGTTCTTGACATGACATGTCTGCTTTTTTAAAATAATTTAGCAGCTAAGAAGGTTTTTGAATTGCTTATTTTATCAATTTTGAGACGTCAGCTTATTGTGTGTAAGAACGCATTTTTGATGACCTTGCCTGTTTCTATAGAAAAGGCCTATTATAGTTCTAAAATCGTCAGAACTTGCAGTGCATTTGGATAATTTGTTTTAGATCACTGAGTAACATTATGTCCTCTTTGTTTATCCATTTATGGTGGTTCACTTATGATACTTCATCTTCTACCCTGATGATAGGTGGAAAGACAAATATGCAGAACAAGCCCAAAGCTACATGACCTGAATGTATAGACACGCAGAATGAAAGAGAAACAGACAGGAAAGAACTTTTCAATTTACAATTCTCGTCATGAAATTATTCTAAAAGGATGTTTGTCACATTGAATATGCAACCGTGATCGGTCAAAGATGGTAAGTGATTAACGCATATGGTTAAAGCATTTTACGGCCGCTATGGGGGCTTTCACGTATGCATGCAATGAGTCTGCTGTGGCCTGTATAAATGAGCACAGAGGGGATTTATTCAGGAGTAATCAGCTGAATAAGCTGTTCTTTACGTGATGGATGGACTTCAGTGGAACAGAAAGCTACTTAAGAGCATTCTGGGAGTGTACAGCTCAGCCTTATTCAGCCATTTACTGACGTTTTGCCTTTGGATCAGTCTTCTGTGCCGAACCCAAACCAAACTGTGACATTAAAACCAAGACACCTTTTAAGCCATAAGCATTCCCTACTGCTACAGGCTTACTGTGATATGGATTCAACATTAGTACAATACGTTGTACTAATGTACTGTACATTACAATGTAATGTAATGTTGTGATAGCCTTGAACTTTGTCACATTTAGTTTCGTATTTCCTTGGGATTTTATGTGATTGAGCAAAACAAAGTTATCAGTGATTTCTAAGTGTGAAAAGTAGATGGTGTTTTACGTTTAAAAAATCTGAAATGTGTCATGCATCTGTATTCAATACTCTACAAAACTGACCTTTGAAGCAATTACAGCTGCCATCCCTGTGGGCTAAGTCTCTACCAGATTTGCACCATTAGAGACCAAACTTTTTCCCATACTACTTTGCCAAATACCTCAAGCTCAATCAAATGGGATGGAGAACAACTACAAACATAATATTTTGTGGTTTTGCCAGAGACTCTAAACGTGGTTTTGCTCTGGTCTTTAACTGGACCATTTTAACATATGAATGAGCTTTGACCGTACCCACAACACGGTAGTTTTAGCTGCAAGATTAAATTTGATGTCCTGCTAGAACGTGAACTTCTGCCCCAGTTTGGTGCTTTTGCAGCTTCAGACCGGGGCAGAAGTCCAGGATTGTTCTGTATTTAACTCCATCAGCTAACCTGTATGCACAATGATCCTTTCGATCTTTTTTTGTGTGTTTAGGGTGATATGGAAGTCTTGCCAGTACAAATACATACTTAGATGCTGAATCTTGGCCTCATGTGACCTGAACAGCTTCTTCCACACGATCCCTACATGACCTATGGCAAACTCCAAATGGGACACTTTATGGATCTCATTCCACATTACCTTTAAAACCAGTTTTCCACATAGGTCAGTGTTCTGACATTCACATAAACACAGCTGGACTCTATTGACTGAACAGGTGACTTCTGAAGGTCATTGGTTGCACTGGATTTTATTTAGGAGTATTAGAGAAAAGGGGGCTCAATGCAAATGAATACCACCCTTTACAGTTTATTTAAACATTTAGAAAACCATGAATCCTTTTCTTTATATTTCATAATGCATTTTTTTTTTTTGTATTTCTAATTCATTGAAATGTGAAAAAGTTCAAGAGGGTAAAGTTCACGTTGTATTTTTAACGCAGAAGTAAATGAATATCATTAGATTTTAGAAACGGTCCAGAAAGCAGTTGTTTGTTGGTGTTAATTTTTACAGATGGCTAAACTTTGTAACATTTTTTTAAAACATTAGCTACTATTGAAGCTAGATGCATGAGGAAAATATTTTTGGAATATTTCTTGAACATTTATTTCATTTAATTTGTAAATATGTTTACAAATGATCGCAGACAATACAATCAGTTACACCAATACCCTGCCTAATCATCACAACAAAGTACTTCCAATGTCTAAACCATTTAGACAGGTGACTTCTGAAGGTCATTGGTTTAAATAAACCAACATCATAAACCTTCAAAACATAACGATAGCCCAAACACACATCTGTGACTTCTTGCATATGGGTGAAAGGGAACTAGATCTGAGCTTTGGCTAATGTACCAAAAGCTTCAGGACACTGGAAAATATGAATAAGAAGTTCTATTCCCTATCCAGCCCTCCATCCATCTACCTTCTTCTTCACTTCAGGCTTTTGTCTCTCCTGGGAGACAAGACAATCAGCTTCCAAAAGCTGTTCCTCATGTTCCACCTTGACTTTCATCTGGAGCCAGTAACCTGTCTGTGCAAAGCAATGCATCAAATGAAAATAAAGAGAAGTAAAAATATGAAAAGCATTTGTCAGTTTTTCTTCCTCTTCAGACATCTGATTATTTTTTGCTAAAGGATCAACTTAACGACTTTTCCTTCATGTGTCACACAGGTCCAGGTCTTAACTTCAGAAAAAAAAAAAGAAAAAACACTCAGGGGCCCCTTGTGAACCACATACGCTCATCTCATAAGAAAAATATTAGCATTAATGACTCAATTTCCTTATCAACCTCCATAATTAGGCCCATTTGTTTTCTTTGTCATTCTCCAGTGACACAGGCCTTTTGTTATGAGAACCAGAGAGGGTATTCACACAGGAACCTGATTATTCATTCAGCAGTAGGGGTCCCCACTGAGCTGCAACAAGCTCACATCCCAAAGTCTAATTCTGCACCCCTTCAGCAGTGGAAGATGTTTAAACATCAGCTGCTTGGAGCGTGGACAGTCAGGAATTTCTGTTTGTCTCGACATCTTCTTTGCTCTCTTTTTCTTCAGCTCACACAAGATCAGTCCTAAACTAAAGTCCCTCCTTTCCTGCGTCGTCTCTATAATGTGGCATACGGAGGAGTTAAATCAGCTGAGGCAGCTGCTTCTGGGCTCACTTGGACTCTCAGTTTGGACAAGAACTATAATTAATTGTTTGCATTGTCCAAGAAGAACATAGAAAAACAGAAAGGGAAGAAATGTGTAGATCAGAAGGAATGTCACTCAGCCGGTAAACTATTCTGCTTTGTGCCCTAAAAGGCCTTGAAACATTATTCATCACAAACTTCATAGGTTTTATTGGGATTTTATATAACAGCCCAGCACAAAGTCGTGCATTATTGTGAAGTGGACAAAAAAGTGAAACATTATTGTGAAAAATGTTTCGAAAATAATTTCAAAAAGCTTTAAAAATGAAAATAGAAAAAGTGTACAGTGCACATATACAAGAATAATGTACCCCCAATGGGTTTCTTCAGTTTTTGCATTTTTGTCAAATGCGAATGAAAATCAAAAATATGCTATTTCATTTAGTAAAGGAATAAATTACGTTTTTGTTAACTGAGGTTTGAGTCAATCGGGTTAATTTACCAGGTTCATTTTCTTTGCTTTTGTTGGTCTTTATCTGCAGCCAGTGAATATAATGTCCATGGGTAGGAAGAAGGAGACACAGAGAGAACGGATCCTCGGCCCCTCACCCCACTTCATGCCTTATCTGTGAGAGCTAATGAGTGATGGATTAACCTGGGATCAGCCCCTGGCAAATTGAGATGACCCTGCAAACTTTCCCCCCAAAAAAGCCCTCTTCTTCCCTCACACAGCAAAGACTGCATTCTAATAACAGTCAGACAATGCTGGGTGACTTTTTCACCATTAAACCCATCTGGTTAGACTTTTTTGTAGAATAAACCAAAGTCACTGTAGATTTACTGTCATTTAAACAACAAACCATAGTCAGTGTTTCTAATTGTTTTGCTAATAGTTGTAATTTCTTCTGGATTAAAAAGTCCCACCTGACCTAATTTTGCGGTAAATTGTTTTGATAAAGATAAAATCTACCTTCTCAAAAATAAGATTCGGGTTTGATTTCACCTATAGTAACAATATTGTTAAATATAATCTAAAATGCATCTACTTTTCTCTGCAAAGCTGAAAAATTCAATTTAAGTTGTTTGTAAGAAAACTGAATCCCAGAAAATTTTACCTGGGAATTTAATTCCCAGGTTTTTAATATAAAACACCTGGAAGAGGTTTGTGAAGGGCCAGTTGAGATTGAAATGATCTAACAACTAAGATCTGGATTATGAGTTCTGTTTTAGTCCTAATGTTTCATGCATTACTCCTTATTTCTGCTAATAATTATGGTTTCACTTCTAGCAGTTGCCCCCACCATGCTGTCACCTGCACACACAAAACATCACCAGTATTCCACTCAACACAAGCAAGACAAACTAATGCTCAGCAACCAGAAAGAAAGAAGTTGTTTGCTAATGGATTATGAATTTGGCAGTAATTCTCTCACTGTCCTGGGAGAATGCCAGTGAGAGTTCAGAAGACGTCTTGACTGTCAACCACAGTTCTATAGTTATATGTTCTAACACGTCAGGCTAAACGTCTTGCAGCTCAAGAGCATTCCTAATGCACCAGAGTAAGTAATAAAGTGAACAGAACACCATAAATTTGATGAATTTAACCACTTTCACAAAGTCCCTGCAAAATATCTCTGGTGGTCCTTTTAGGGTTAGCCACTACAAACTTTTGTCCCATGCAGAAAGCATCTTGATTCTTCAAAATGTGAATGTTTTCACAACCTTGAAGTTTGTTGTCGGAATATCTGTCAAAACATTCAAGGCATTGTTTATATAAATGATCTCACTTTTTTTTTATTTAGACAATCAGTAAAGCCTAAAAATATAAATTTATGATTAGTCCTACTTTTAAGTGTTTACAAACCTTTAAGGGATGAGACAGCATTATCTACAAGGATAAACACCAAAGTTTCTAATCCTGCTGAAAGTGTGAAAAAATGATACAACTCATTGTTCTGGCCACATTTCTAAAATGTAAGAGAACATATTTATATGACCGTCAAAACGCTCAAACGTTCCTTGACCACTATAGTGTTGCTTTGCCTCCTGTGATGTCATCAGCCTAAATTTGAAATTACAATTTTTCTAATTAACCCTTATTTAACCAGGACAAACTCTTTTTTTTAATTAAAAACCCTGTTTCCAAGCTAGATCTAGCCAAATACACAAGAAGCAGATTTTTCTTTCTTTCTTTTTTTTTTTTTTATGAATTCACTGCCCTTTTAATTTTTTAATTTTTATTCTTTGGAAATGCTTTGTGGAAATTCAAGTTTATCTTTTTTTTTTTTTTGTTATTGTACATTTGTTAGTATTAAAAGATACACCAACCGATAGCATCACCGTTGGAAATGAATGTAGCTAAGACTGGGAAAGAGTTTGACTTTTGGAGGAAATAAATACATAAAATGTGATCTCTGAAAATTAAAACCAAGACATCTTTTATCAATCTTATCAAACAAAAAAAGAGTAGAACAAATCTCATATTTGATCTTAAACATCTGATCCTAAGCTTGAAGCAGCGCTCTAATCTTTCTACTTTGTGCTGACCTCTGCTGACTGTGATCTCATTGTGCAGTTTCACTGACCAGCTGCGTTTACCAGCCTTCAGGATAAAACACACAGAAGTCATTGTCGCTGCGTCTGAAGCGACTGGCTAGACGGTAACAGGCAAACTCACTCTAACACACACAAGCACAAGTGTGATTTACAGGCCTCCGTGACAACCAAGTGCTGCAGACCTTAAAGCGCACACACACACTCCCCCATACGCACACAAGCGGCCTGCTCCATGACTTATATGGAAAAGACAAAACATTGCTGATAAATCACTGTCAGCTATTCACGGACACACACACACGTTGGAGGAGCTGGAGACAGGGTCTTTGTTTCTGGCAGCATGTGAGTGTGTTTGACGCACAATGAAATTGTTTAACTCAGCTTGATCTGTCACAGGTGCTTTCTCCCACTGTTTCAGACTGTGTGTGTGTGTGCGTGCGGGGGTGTGTGTTGGTGAGACATGAAAGTTGGAGAACAATCACTCTTAAACCACGTGCATGAGCAGCTCCACTATGTGCTATCTTTGACTGGTTACCAAGCTCTCCAAACTTTATCCACATCCAAGTGTTTGAGAGTTTACAGCATAATTAAGTCCCACTGACACATTAGTCCTCAGCAGCAGGCTCCAGCTGTTTGCAGTTGCTTTGGATGACGACAGATACAGGCGGCAGGAACAGTGGGGGGCGCTCTGATCTGCCCAGTGGGCCGCCGTACGGAGGTGTAACTGCATTCAGGCATTAATCATTTCTTGCTGTAAGTCTTAAGGACCAGCGCTTTGAGCTCAGAGCACTCACACTCGTGCTTGGTGGTCCTGTCGGCGAACACGGCGGCTGTTGCCAGAGGACGTTTTGCCAGGGCTTTCACCTTGAACCAAACGCTGAGCTGCTGCATGGACAAAAGCCTCCTTCTCTGTTGTTTTGCTCACTCTTGCACACACATGTGCAGGATGGAGGGCATCACTGTTTGCTTTTGCTTCATTGTTCTTCTTGCTGGTGCTGGAACAGCCCTATCAGCTATTAGATTTGGACCAGTCGAAACAAACTGTGCCAGGGCTTTCATTTTTAACTGAGAACAGATTTGGGTGTTTACAGCCAAACGTAACACATAATGCTGTAGATGCAAGACACATACTGATGTCTCTTTAAACCTGGAAGTGCAAGTAAACACCTTGTAGATCACAATTTTGCCAAGTCTAGTGTAAGTTTTCTTTTTTTGTTTTTTTTTTACATTTGCATCATATTGAGATTTGATTTTGAGAGCCAGCGGAACGCAGAATGTATCGGTAATGTGGAAGCACACATGGTTTTCAATATTCCAGTGCTAACGTGTGTAGCTTAATCTCAGCATAAATGAAGCTTAGAGAACATTAGTGAACAAACAGCATCATGGGGATCAGGAATACAGCTGAGAGATCAGGGAGAACGTTGTGGAGAAGTTTAGAGGTTCTGCTTTCTAAAAGAACACTGGAGCTCTGCACAGATCATTGGGTTTCTGGTTACATCTCTAACTACTGCTCTTTTCCCCTGATCGCTCAGTTCCAGGAAGAGTTCATCAATTTACCAATGATGGAGTGTGTTTCCAAATCCAGTCCAATCAACTGTATTTACCACAGGTGGACTCCGGTCAAGCTGCAGAAACATCTCAAGCATGATCAGCTCAATTACGAGTTGTGAATACCAACATAAATGTGATTTCTTGGTTTAGTATTCTTAATGAATTTGCAGAAATCTCCAAAATATTTTTACACATTGCCACAATGGAGTATTTGTGTGCAGAATTTTGAGGAAAGAGATTAATTTAATACAATTTGGAATAAGACTGCAAAACAGCAGAATGTAGAGAAAGTGAAGTGTAATGAATACTTTCTACACATTTCATGCACTCTACAACTTTTATGAAATACAGCCAAGAATAAGGACGTTCTGAAACAAAGCCATCAAAGGAAATGTTTGTCATGAGACATTCAGGGAACTCAGCAACATGGAGAAGAAGAAGAAGTTTAGGAAGCGATGAGATGAAAACTGAAACTTTTGACCTTCCTACAAATTACTATAACTGCTGGAAGTCTAACACCCTCAACACACCATCCTCAAAAAGAAAATGGTGATGACAGCATCATGCTGTGGGGTTGAGTTTCTTCAGTAAGGACAGGGAATCTGGTCAACGTTAATGGGAAGGTGGAGGAAGGTACTATAAAATGGTTTAGATCAAAGAACATTCATAGCTTAATATGGCCTAATCAAAGATCAGACCGAAATCTGAGATAGATTATGCAGGAATATTCAACAATGGATGTTAAAGACACTCTCCATTGATTGTGAGTTTGAGCTATTCACATAATTTTGAAAAATATGCAAAAAAGTCAATCTCTACATGTGAAAAGCTGGCAGAGAATTAGCCAAAAGACGTGCATTTGTGATTGAAGCAAAAGATGGTCCTACAAAACTTTAACTGAAAGATACAAATACAGAAAAATATTTAAAAAAAACGTGTATCATTTTCCTTCCAGTTCATAAATCTGGACTGCTTTTTCTAAGTTTATCATGTAAAATCCCAATAAAATACTGAGGTATGAGGCTCAGATGAAGCAAGACGTAGAAAAGTTGCAAGTTTTTTTCTGAAGTCCCTTCCTTCCTTTCTTACTTGTCCACAGTTTTTGTCATATTCCAGTCCACACATTTTATTTGTTCTGGCTGCAAAAACCTGACCCTCTCTTGGTAGCCTGCTGCCACACGGAGGTGCTGAGGTCATATGCCTTGATCTTCAACAGCACCGCTGGCCTCAGCCCCAGGATCAGATCTCATATAAATAGTCGCTTGCAGAGTTTTAACTCAGACTAGCTGCCAAATGCACACACTGTCTTTCTGTTTACATCTTTCCATATTACCGTATATATGCTTTGTGACACCTTTCTGCCCAGGATTTAGTGGTGGTGACCAAAATTGTGTGCATGAAATGGTCTGACGACTGTATAGTGATAGTCCTAATATGACAAAAAACAATCTCTAATTGTTGTGCTCGGTAGCTGGGCTGTTAGTAGCAATTATAAAAAACAATCTAAACACACAAATTAAAATTTTAAACCATTTTACATTGGCTGACAGAGCTTGTGCAGTACTGTGTGTTTATTACTCTTATTACTGCAAAAATCGCCACTCATTATGTCCAGAGTAGCCATTTTTTATTTTGAAGACAAGATGATAAAAAAAAAAAAAATCGCTCATGCTCAAAGTTTGAATTCCTATGTTCAGGGACAAATACTTTATATTTTTTAATTGTTGATCCACTGGGTAGACAAGTTCATACATGATACTGAGTTTAGAATGAGATTAGACAACATTTAAGAGTTATTTGAGAAAACAAACAATCCAACATAAAGGTTTCACAAGTTAAAAAGTATATTGTGTAAAAGAATTTAGAATTAGTGCAGAATATTTTGAACCAGGTATGACAAGTCCATAAATTTAGTTGTTATGCTTATCTAATTCAGATGTGTTCCTTATGCAAACAAACAAAAAAAAAAACTTTAAAAGGTTTTCAACAAATCTGTTCAATCATGTAAAATTTAACCATGGACTGATATGAACAGCGAATAGTTTTAATAGTTTTAATACATGCACACAATTAATAATAATGATTATTTTGTTTTTAAATAATTTCTATATATACTGTATGTTTGAGACAAATGCATTGTTTTCCAAAACTCAGTGAGTAATTGTTTTTCATTCGTCATGTTTCCAGAATTGGGCAAAATTATCTCAGTTATATATTTTTTTTTCCATATTCCTACAGATCTATGCAAAACATCTGAGTTTTCTCTAAGTCGGAAAACAAAGAGCAGGCTAGCTGTTATTAGCAACACGAGCTGAACAAAATTAGATTCAGTCCTAAAATAAAAGCAGAAGTGTGAAACTGTTTGTCACAGTCAGAAAAGTCAAAAATTGTTTGGAGGTGTTACAGCTTAATTTGAATTTATTTCAAATTAAAGAGATAAAAACAGATTTAACCAAGCACATTTATTGGAGAAATTAGAGTCAAATACAAGAAGTTTCCAAATCAGTTCATCAAGGAAAAAGTTGGTCAAGGGTTATTTTGCATTTATAGAAGTTTTGAGCAGAGTTCTATAGGGATATTTCCATAAAAATAAAAAAATTAGATTAGTCTGATCAACCTCAGTCTCCTTGCACATTAGAGCATCTAGTAAGTGACGCCGCTCATGACACATGAAAAAGACAGGCATGGTGTGATTCATGCGATTTATGAGCCATGCGCTGGGGCATTTTGTGTTTATTGTGTGAACACAAGATGATTTTGTCTGCTGTGGGTTTTAATTACCCCTAATCATTTGGTTTCCTTGAACTAAACCCTTTCCATTGCACACAAACACCTCACCCTTACTCACTCTCCTTCTGAAACACACACACACACTCACCCCAACACTTATATGCATTTGTTGCCAAACCCACAACACACAGAGATCCTTTCTGTGCTTAAGATGAGCTTTCACTGCGGCAACATGTCACCAATTAATTCATTAACAGACGCCTCCGCAGGCGCTGAAAAGCTGCATAAACACCCACTGGCACTTTATGTGGACTAAGGGAGACACACGTGGAAACAAACAAGCTGTGTAATTTCAACTTCAACTGATAGGAAAAAGAGAGTACAGCAATTTAAAAAAAAACAAACAAAATACAATGGATAAACGGTGGTAAACACAGGTACTGGCAGAAACGGGGCTTCTTGTTGCTGTCAGAGGAAAATATCAAAAACAATATGTTGAGAACTGCTTAGATCTTGTTTGGCTGGAAATCAGTGATGTGCTGAGAAATTGACCAATAGTTTTAAACATTTGTGGTCAAAAACAGTAACCTGTCAAAAATCAAATCCTTCTCTGAGCAACACACGTGGACTGACATCAACACTTTTTGGTGAGAAGATGTTACTTGGGAAGAAGATTAAATGTTTACTATTTTCAGTACAACTGAGGTATTGCACAAGGAAATCAGAACTATTTGAAACACATCTTTATTTTCTACAACATATCCAGACATGAGTAGGATGTGAGAGAGCAGATAACAGGAAGACTGAGCAGAGATACTCAGTCTTAGCCTTTTCAATATCAACCTGTCAGTCATGGAATATGCTGGCTTTCAAAATGCCTTTTAGAAATCTCACAGTTAAGGTAAAGACCAAGAGTCTGTTCAGGGAATTCAAACAGAGACTCATGTCTTTAGAATGGCAGCTCAGCACACCATGTTCACATTAATGGCTAATTTAAGACAGAATTAATGTTTTAGTTTATTAAAAAGCTGTTTCACCACAGCTGTTTTCACACACACTGTGACATTCCTTCTGTTTCTAATATAAAGAATAAATTTCCGGTTCTGGTAAGAGCAAATGGTCAAAAATAATATCTTCAGTGTTTTCTTTTATCATTTATTATTCTTGAAGATAAAAGTACAGGTAAGTCAGATATCGAAAAGTTCTTCTACTTATGTCAAAGCAACTTTGTGTCCAAAGTGTTGTCTAAACCTGGGTTGGAGATTCTCACAGTGTGATCAAGGTACCAGTTTTGCAGTATATTTCTACAAAGATTTAAGACAAAAATATGTTGCATTGTACTAAGGAAATATCCAATGTGCAAAAATGAGGAATATTGGTAAAGATAAATAAATAAATAAATAAATAAATAAATAAAATAAACTCAACAGTTTCAATGTCTCCCTGCTTTGAGTTTCTATCATGTTGGGGAACAGTTTGTAAATTTCTAACAATTCCTAATATGTCTATATGAATAATTAATTATTACAGTTAAAATGGATATTTAGGATACTCATTTATTGATATATTTGATTTTTATAAATAAAATAAATAAGAAAAATTATAGAATAAATCCTTTCCGACTAAGAATACTTTCTGTGCAGAATATTACAAATTTTGGGGCCGTTCTGCTTCTGATGCAGAAACACTTGGTGTCTAATTAGATGATATTAGGCTAATGCTTTCCAGATATATAGCTTGACAACTGTAGTTTCAATCTGGAGAGACTCAGACGGAGAAAGGGAAAACAATTAGAAGAGTTTATTAACATGCATGAATTAAATCTTTGGCGCTCGGGCCCAGGCTGAGGACATCGATTATCGCCGGATTTGCGATAGGCTCGGATGAGCATTCCCGATGCTGATAGGAACGTCATCCCCCGGGGGCCCGGCACTGGTGGTGGAGGTGGTGAAGAATGCGGCCGAATGGCCGGGCGAGTGGAGGTGAAGGGGTGGTGGTGGGTTGAGCTCTGCTGGAAAGCGGAAGACGCCATGGATGGAGGTTCTTATCAGCTGGGACTTGGACAGTAATTGCACGTGACAGTCTTAGACCCGCGTTGATTGGACGACGGTGAAGAGCAGGATGCACCGGTTGGATGATGCAGGTGGGGCTAGGAAGAGTCTTCCAGTTTGAATTTGCGCCTAGGCTTCATTTCAAAGCAAAGTTACCTTCATAAAAGTGATAGATGCTGCTTCTACAACCTAAAACTGCGCATGTTGTCCAAGGCCAAAATACTTTTAGGCAGCCAATTTTGCAAGACAACTGTATCCTTCATCCAGGACCAGCAGTGTGCAGAAAGATTTTCTACGACACTGTAGGCTTTTGAAAATTTTTGCATTTTTGAAACTTTTAAAGAAAGTAACTGTACCCTGGTACTCATAAGCAATGCCGACTTGTACCTTTACACAACCAAAACTACCTGGCATGACGGGGCTCACAGCACTACTGAACTGGACATCTTCCATTGAGAATAACAAACTAATTCTGTAACATTATTGCCATAACTTTTCACAGGAAATCATTAATTGGATGGGCAAACCTCTTCAGGATGCAAGTAGATTGTTCACATTTCTCTCTAGAGAATACAACTGATGTTATTAGAAACACGGTTCTGACATGCATGCGTGTGCCAAGTCCTAACAGCTCAGGTCAAGTTGAGTAAAGGCATTTATGTGTTCTTCCACAGCTTTAGAGCAATAATAATTATGCTCATAACAAATAATCTGATATCAATAAAAGAGAATAAGCCCCAGGCGTGTTTGGATGTTGTAATAAGGCAGCACAGTCCAAGGTGAATCCAGGCTGAAGTGAGGGTGACAAGAGGAAGTGAGTCCGGGCCAGAAGCCAACAGAGTAACGCTATATGGCTTTCTTTCACAGGCAATATGGCTTCGTACCAAACTGCTTCTCAAAAACAAAACCGAGGCCATATTTCTGGTACGAGCAGAGACACAGGCCTGAAATGCGGGCTCACGCTGCAAGCAGGATCTGGCTTTAATTACGTGTCGTAGCCAAAGCAATGAAACAAAACCACAGCCCAGAACCGCTCGCTCTGCCCAGAGGACGCTGAAGTGAACAACAGATACACAGCCTGTGAAACTTCACAATGAGTTCCTGCCTTCGTTGACATCTGAACACATTCCATCACCTCAAGCAGTGCAGCCTGAGCTTCGTCAAAAAGCAGGTTGAAAACAAAAATGGTAATAATGAAAAGAGATCTTCCGGCCCCTGAGACTAATACCGGACAACTCAGAAAATTCAGGAAGAACTCACGGCAGGAACGCCCCATCGTATTTGACTTTGAGCACAAAGACAGACGTGCACACTTTCTGTCAAATTTGCTTTTGATAAAAACTCATCTCCAGGCTTCAAAAGGAGCTGTCAGAATTTATTATCTGTGCAAAACTAAATTCCATCAAAACTGAGTGGCTTCTTGAACAGGCTGCAAAACAGGCAATAACAAGCTCCAAAATTCCTTTTCAATAAGAGGCCGGCTGCCAAGCCCTGACTTTAATAGCTTCAAGATCTGCCATGATTTGACATATTCAACAGTATCTACATTAGCTGTCATATTGAAATCATTTTGCCATTTGTGGCAAATTAATTTCAAAAAGAAAGGAGCTTGCTCTTGGTGACTATGATGCTTCTGGATGGAGAGATTAAAACGTGATAGTTTTCTGTTATTTTTCTTTTTTTTTTACTTTGTAAAATGTAAGACATGTAAGAAAAACAACAGGTCCACTTTGTCATCCATCTGACCTGTGATATTTTTATTGAAAAGCCCAAGAGCAAGAAACAGGACCGTCTCACGGAAAGGAAACAAACAAACTGAGAACACAGAAAGTCAATGACAAAGCTTTGTATCTTTCAGTAGATCTAAGATTAGAAATCAGAGTTAATGGCAACAGTGGCCCAGTAGATCTCTACAGGGCCACTGTTGCCATTAACTCTGATTTCTGCTTTTCTTTCCTACAGAAAGTCCGATCAGCCCAATGCTTCTCTGCGTTTTTGCAGCAATAATGCAATTGTTTCCCTCCACTGTTGCCAAATGCTTGCCAAGGATGAGTGACTCCTGCAAAGTCAGTGATTCCAGGTAATAAGCTGTTTGCCTGGTAAAATATTTTGTAAGGAAAGTAGCTTCCAGATACAGGTGAAATACCAGGGCCATACCTTAACACCATCTCCTTCATTTCTATCTCCCTCATCTTCTCATTTTCCTTCATACACTTGACTCAGTTTCTTTCTCAGGGTTGCAGGTTTCATTGGTGTATTGTTGGTGTTACGGCCCAAGGCCTTTTTTTTGGGTCTCTCTAACATCTCTGTTTCAGAGCTCCTAATTGGTGCTGATTGGAAATGGAGGCAGTTGGCCAGTGTCCCCAGAACAACTTGAGATCCAGCTTCAGATGCACCACTGTCACTCACTCACCCCACCCATCCTCTCTCTTTTTGTCACTCTCTCCCTTTTCTCCTTCACATTGCTCTAGCTTCTCCAGCCAGCCATGATTTTTGTTAAATAAACCTAATTTTAAGTTATCCCATGCGTTACTTCCCTTTATTTGTTATGGTTCTAGAGCCAGACCATGACAAATTGGGGGCTCGTCCAGGATAACTTAAAATTAGATTTAACAAAAATCATGGACCCTTAAGCAGTGGGAGGATTGGTAATAGGTCAGGTCCAGAACTCCAACCCTAGAACCATCTTCTCATCCCTACTGTCCAGGAGAAAGACTCCCGAGCTGATTGTCATTCTGGCTCGGTGAATTAGGAAGGTTGAAGCACTCTGACAACCTCAATGAGGAACATTTACACATCAAAGGCTTACTTGTACATACTCTCAGTCAAATTTGCATGGAGCTAGTAGAAAAGCCAAGTCCACATCTGCAGAGCTGTGCTACAGAAAGATTTCCAGCATTGCTGCTCTTCACGCTTTGCATGTGACTGTGTTTCTCCATACACATCTTCTGACTGCCTTTTTTAGAGTTTAGCTCCAGCAGTTGATATACCGTAGGCCCAGGTTTGCTTACAGTATGTGCTCGAACGGTGACTGGTGTTTGTCTGTTTGGGAGATACAGCAGGTCTCGGGATCTAAAACAGAAGGCTGAGCCAGTTGTCTGGCCTGTGCTCAATTTATTTCTATGCCGGTTTACAAAACCAGTCATAAACACTGATAAGAGCTCACGGAAACAGGTTCTTGAAGTGAGAGCAGGGCCAACCCCCCTTCTTCTGTCTGAACCTGCGACCTGAAGACCTGAAGAAAAGTGTGAGTAGAGTAATACGGTGCAAAGTGCATGGCTTCTCTATCAGTTTATTCCCAGCTTTGTTTGCCATCACTGCGTCTGACCATGGATTTGGTCTCCACCTTTGAAGATGAAGGAGAGCGGTTTTATAAAGGGGCACAACGAGCTGTTTAAACATCAACCAGACCTTTGGTGTGGAAGGTTCCAAATAAACAAAACAGCAGCAAATCATCTGACAACAAGAAGTGACAAGAAATATTTAGCATCAGGTTCATCTACCTCACAATATGCAAATTAAAATTGATCTCTTCTGGGTTTTGTCTAGTCTATCGCCAGTAAAAGTGTTCACATCTCTTAACATGTTCCACAGTGTTTCACTATAAATCAAACTTTCTTTTATTGCGATTTCTGTGATAAAGCAGCACAAAGAAGGATATAAATGTCAAGTGCAAGTTCCATTCCTTCAGAAATACAAATCTGAACTGTTGAATGGACAACTGCAGTGTCGGCACTGAAAATATTACCAATGTTAATAGAGAACCAGAAGTCAAGTTTGCTGCAAACCATGTATAGAAAACATATCAGAGGCTGCAAGAGACTCGAGACTCAGGTGGAGGTTCACCTTCCAGCAGGTAGAGCTATGATAGGATTAATGCCTGTTCATGTGTCAAAATGGCCCAATCAAAGTCCAGATCTAAATCCAACGTTTCAGTCTTCAAATGTGCAAAGCTGGTACAGAAATGGACAAAATAATTACAGCAGTAACTACACAAAAGGATTTTGTGTAGAGATAATAGACAATTTTTAGAATTTTACTTGTAAAGCACAACAAGACAAGAGAAGCACATATCGTTTTCTCCTCACTTATAAAATCATTAAAAAATATAGTTTGTAGTTGTAAGGTGACAAAATGTGAAAAAGATCGAGGAGTATAAATAGTTCTGCCAAGAACTGCAATATTTATGAAAAGTTAGAGTAACTTGGGAAACTGTCCATTTCAGTTCTGTTTTTGAAAAACCCAGAACTCGACGACTGTTAGCAAAATGCCTGGTGAACACTTCAGCTGTCACACTTTCTCATTGTTGCTCTGGAAATGATCTGAAACCTCATTAAAATTTGGGCAGAAATGCATGAAATCCTAAAAACGTCGAGTGCCTCACACAAAGAACTACAGCAGCTGTCTTTAACCATTAACACATGCGAACACCAACATTTAGCACAACACAACCGTTTCCTATCTTTTTTAAGACACCCATAGAATATCACAGGGCGTAAAAAAAACAAATGAAAATGCTTTGTTCTGTCCCAGTGGCTGTGCCTTTAAAACAAGTTTTAATGCACACTACTAACCACTCTACAGAGAATGTTTTGAGCTTCTGTCAGAACACCACCTGGGAGCAATATTACAAACAACACTGTGTGCTTTCTATAAAGTAGACTGATAAAACTGGACAACGTAGCTTTCCATCTGCTAGAATCGTATACATGTGCAAACGCTTTGGTGAATGCATTGATTCATACACTTACTCTACATAATCTAGGACTGTAATGCAAAATATATATCTTTGTTTTGATGTGTTTTCAGATAAAAATCAATCAGGCAACATTTCAACAAATGTGTGATAAGAATTTCTTATCTTATTGTGATAAGAAAGGGAGATTCACATATTACTCTTGCCACATTGAGACAATGAACACTTTGGATACTTTTGAACTAATCTGTCTGATGTCGTGCCTGACATCATTGCAACTTACTAAGTTATTCATACACATTTTGGAATAATCTTGCAAAAAAAAAAGAAGCAAGATTTAATGATATGTCTCTCTTCTACATTTAGGTGTGTGCAAGAACATTTTGCAACCTGTAATTTCTCTTGTAACGGAGTAAAAAATGTAGAAGCTGTAACTGTCTGTAGTTGTATTATATTTGAACAGGTTCTAAAACCTGGAGTTTATTAATGTATTTGTAGATTTCAGTGATGCAGTGAGAGGCGACTCTGTGCCTCTGCGATGTGTTTGACTTAACCCTTGTCCTATTTTAATTTACACCTTTTCCTTTTGATGCAGATCAGTTTTCAGCAAATGTAGAAAGCAGAAATATTCTGCTGTTGCTTATGAATGATGCTGAGTCAGTACAGCTTCTGAGCTCTGCAAAATTGGTAATCGTAAAACCTGGCTAGTGACTCTCTTCTAAAAAATAGTTTTTATTGTATTGGTACTAATAAAAGATAGATAGATACTTTATTGATCCCCAGGGGGAAATTCAATGTCCCAGCAGCTCTGGACACAATAAGACATTACACACAGCAGACAAAGAATAATAGATAAAAATATAGATAAAGAATAGATTGCTTTTTTGCAAAAGCTAATAATGAACAGGATGCACGAAAAAGTCATTTACTACAACGTTTTGTCTTTGCATGCCCCTTTTTAAAATCAAATCCCTCTCCTCATTTCCCTTACTCCTGTCTTTTTAGCTGCCATTTAAGCCATGTTGCTGTTGACAGCCCCTCCACTGAACCCCGCTGCTGTGTGGAGAGCAAGTCCCTTCATTCAACATGCCTCTAAGCCATCATTTGATTACCCTGGATCATTCAACAAACGGTACTCTCCAAAACACAAAAAAATCCCTTTTACATCATAACTGGCATCCAGTGCGATGCAGCCATAGTTTGCCTTATCCTGCCTTTGCTGCAGCTCCTAAGACCTCCTACGGTCTCTGATGTGCCAAAGCATCTGCTGGCTGAACTCATTGCATTAGAAGCTGTTGGTTCGCCGCAGAGAGTCAATAAGCCAAATGGATTGAGATGCACAACACTTGAGCAACCTTTAAGATCCAGGTGGTTGCAATCAGCAAAGTGCTTTAAAAACAGGGGCAGAAACGCAATTGTTTAAAAGTTCTCTGTGGATTCATTTTCCCCGTTTCTTGATGTTTGGTTGAAGGAATTAAACAGAATATAACACCTTCACACACCAACAGACACTGCAGCACTTTCTCGTAAAAGAACGGCGGCAGACTGATTTTCTAACACTCTCCTCAAAAAGTGTAACTTTTTTCCGACACGTTTCATATTTTTCCGAAAACTATGAGTAAGAGCATACCTCATTATTAGATGTTTCATTTATTTATATTGGTGTAGAGGAAACATATGTGTTTCATTTAGATTAGCGTAAGAACAGCGAAATTTGAACTCTTTTAGCTACAGATATCCAGCCCTGTAGCCCTTAAAGATCAGTGCTGACTATTCTGTTGCTGGCAACTATAAATTTAAATAATATTCTCTGATATTAACAGAATTGTTGAGGTGATTGGAGCAGACTTTTTCAAGAGCTTAAGTAAGACCCCTTCTGGCAGGAGATACAGGCTGCAACTTTAAAGTACAATAAAACTTTCCTCTTTATCTTGTTTGAGGAGTAACTGTTACATTAAATGCACATTTGACCAAAAATGCTCCTTGTTCACATTTCACCATGTTAACGTCAGCCATCAGTAAACAAATCCCTCTTAGGCAACTACTGTGTGTTCGTAGAGCTGCAGCTGAAAGGAAAATTGTAGACTTCCAATTGGCTGAATTTGTCTTTCAATCGTCATTTTGCTCGTTCTGTGTTCATCTCATCAAGACGTTTGATCACAGAGGTGATTCGTCTTCATTTTAATGTTTTTTACTTAGAAGTTAAAACAGAATTAGACTGGAAATATGTATACTAATATAAACTATCAGGATGTGATTAGAGATGAGCTGATTTCCAATATCTAAACATGGCAGGGTTTTAATAAGTTACAGTTTTAAAACCACCCAAAATTTCCATCGTACAGTTTAACATCGTTTCTATTGGGGTTGGAGAAATTTCCAGATTGACCTGAGTTTTCTTCAGATACAGGGAGCACAATGTAGCACAGGATTGCTCCTCCCCCACCTGTTTCTGACCACTGCTGGCTGAAAGAAGGCTATTACACTTTTTTTTTACAAAAAAGATAAATTCTGCTATTTGGAAATATCTCTCTAGACATAGATGAAAAGGACAGTCACCTATCACTCTTATTAAGTTAGCACTACTAACTACACATTTATTAACAAGCCAATATCAGATTCCTCTTTCCCTCTGTGTTATTTTACTTAAAACAAGAATAATTGCTGCTATTCTCTTAAAAACAAAAATTAAAATGACTACATTATATACATCTTAGATTTATGTTTAAATGAAACAGTTGTAGTTTTACTGAAGATCTATAAAAATAGAACAAGCTGATGTTTAAATGTGATTAAAGGACAGAAATGGCTGTAAAATATAATCTCAGAAAATCCATAAAATGTTTTGCTTTGCTTTTTGGTGAAATGTGTTGTTTAGTTTTTGCAGTTTTTGAAGGTTTTCTCACCCTAAATCTGAAACCTAGAAGTTAAAAAAGCCAGAATTATCAGTATTCTACTGCTGACTGTCTGTGTTCAGTTTAAAGGATAAAACGCAGTAACTCTGTTCAGACTGGCCAGCCAGAGAGGTGTGAAACAGTTAAAGCAAACACTGACAAAAGATGAACCAGTTAAGCAGAGATTGGACTAGGCCAGGTTTTGTTTGATTTGCTTTAATTAATGATTGGCATATCAAAAAGCTAAATAATAAAAAAAAATGTAGGGGTTTTTCTAATTTATTTTAATGGATCAAATTGGAGAACTCCATCCAATTTTGAATACAAACATAGCAACTGTGTTGCACTTTTTCTTAACTAAAAAAAAAAAAAAAATATCAGTGGCTATAATTGCCTTGTTGTCAAAATATGTATGATTCCCTAATTCTTTAGTTTTCTGCTACTAGTACTTTGTATAAAATAAAAAATAGAATGGTCAAAAGTAGAAAAGTAAGAAAGTAAGACCTCAAAGAAAACCAGAAATTGGTATCGGCCAGGAAAAGACTGATTGGTGCATCAATATGATGATATTTTATGATTTTTGTATGGGTGTGTGTTTGCATAAATTATGCTGAATCCCTTAGAGTCAAACAAATTTTGATATTGATATTAAAGTCCATGATAAATATCTATATGCACATGTCACAGTAATCAGATTAGGGGATTATTTATTTATTTTCCTCAATAGATCAAACTAAAATGGAAAAAAAGTGGCTTTCTGCTGGTTGGTGGTGGAAGATCTTGGTTAGGTAATTAGGCTCGAAGGTCCCGCTTCAAAACCCTGAAGCTTTCAAAATGCGCTTTATTTATTTATTTTTTAATATGTGAGGTTTTGATGCATTTTGTCCCCCAAAAGCTTATTTATTTCCCTGCACTTTTGTAAGATTTCAATCCCTGTTATAATTATTATTTTATAGATTATTAATTAACATTATTATTGCTTCAGTTTCCCCCACAAGCGAAAATGAAAAATCGCTCCTCATCTCCCAGTCGCTCCAGGATGGAGGACCGTGGACGGACTCACCGACACACTCGTTGGCCTCCCGGGCTGTGGCTCTCTGCCACGGCCTGTCGTAGTGGAACGGCTTGCACCTGTCGCACTCCGGCCCCGCGGTGTTGTGCTTGCACTCGCACACCAGGCTCCCGTCCCGGTCCTTCACGCAGCGGGATGCGTGCCCGTTGCACTTGCACCGCCCGCCGACCTGCAGGTCCGACACCGCGTAGAAGTAGGAGTCGCGCGCCAGCTCCGAGTCGTCCTCGTTCTCGTCGCCGAACGTGTGCAGGCGGCTGAAGGTGACTTTGATGTCTGTGGCCGTGACCCAGTCCTGCAGCACCGGGGAGCTGTCGAAGTCGTGTGCGGACGGGCGGCCGTCCAGCGTACTGAAGGCGATAAGGCCGCCGGTCAGCGGGTACATGTCGGTGTGGGAGTCCGTACAGACGGCCTCCTGCTCGTTCTGCTTGGTTATCGCAGCCCGGTTGGGTTTATTGTACATCTTTCTGCATTGCGCGGAGTAAAACTGAAAGGGCACCCAGGTCTTCCCGTAGTCCATGGATTTGTAGATAACCATGGATTCAGGACGGGGGGAGCAGAACTGCAGGCTCACATAAGTCACCTCAAACTTCTTTCCGAGGGACAGGCTCAGGGTGACGTTTTGTGGGAACTGGACGAAGTTCTCGGACTGCCAGCAGGTGAGATTGTGCGGGTTGTTCAGGTCCGTCAGGTACGCCGGCGGGTGGTACTTCTTGGGGTCGGAGGCGTCGCAGGTGTGACAGTTCCGGGTCTTCTCGTCCCCCTTCTCTGCGGAGGTCACCACGCAGTAGCGGCTCGGCGTCCTGCCGCAGGTGCTGGACACCCTCACCTCCTTCCCGAAGGCGGCGTTGACAAAGTCCGGGATGCAGCGCCGCGGGTTGCCGTGTTCGTCGTAGCAGGGGTCCGGAGGGGAGGTCTGCGCCGCGAAAAGGCTCATCCCGTAACCGCCGAAGGCGCTCCGGCACAGCAGGGAGGCGGCGAGCAGCGCAGGCAGCACGGCATCCAGAGCCCTTATCATGGTCGGTCTGGTCTGCTGGTCTCCAAAGTGTCTGTGGCTGGAGGAGAGAAGAGAATCAGAAAATTAATGGGGAGGTGGGGGACGCTTTTTTAATAATAAATTGCGCAATATTGAGGTAAATTTAAAAGAAAACATATAAAGATCACCTCACCTGGAACGATTTAAAAAGATATCAGCTACTTTTCTTAATTTTCGCAAGCCTCCTCCTCTGTTGTTGTTTGTTTCTTCCAGCTGAACTTAAGAGTCGCTTGTGTCCTTATAGCGAGTCCCGCTCCTTCTGCCGGTCTTTTCAAAACTCCTTTCTCTCCCCCTGCCGCTCTTTCACTCCCGAGATTTTAGCTCGGATCCATGCATGAGGTCAGCGCATCCTGATGGAGTGAGGAGCTGAGGAGGGGGTGAGGCACCGGGCGGAACAACGACGTCCACTGGTGGTGCATCATCAGAAGACATCGGGGACGCGCTTTGCCTCTGGAGGAAAACAGCTGGAGCAAAATCAAAACGTTTTCTCACGAATAGAAAAACCTCATTTGAATATGCGTTCTGATCAGTTTTGTATGGTACAATAAATCTTTGTATTTTGTTCTAAATCTACATGGATCAGCAATTGAGATCAGTAAATTAGGGAATTAATAAAATAGTATTTTTAGACAATTAATCCCCTTGAAATAGCCAACCAAGAGTCTCTTTAGTTACAACGTGACCCTAATGTTTTATTTCTCTTATACAAAATAAAAGCGCAGACTTTAGACACGCTTTGCACTTTCCATTTCTTGAGTGGCAGCACTACAAAGTTCTGCTGCAGCTCCGCTAAACTTGTTGCATGCCGCCTCCAGACGTAACACCGCCATCTGGTGGCCGCAGAAGAAAACGCCACCTTCGAACTACAAGTAGGTGTGTTTTAGAGCCGAGTCCTGGCGGGGGAGACACAGCACAGTTTATTAAAGAGCATTCAGACATTGGATGGGACTGAAAGGAGATGCTTTTGCATGTTTGAGGAGATAAGTTAAGACTCTCTTTGATCGACATTAAGTCAGTGTAAATCTATTCCGATTTTAGGTTGATTAGGATTATCAAACTTCTTTCTGCAAAAGTTGCAGAATAATGAGAAGACATTTAATTTATGCCCTTTAGATGTTTATGTGCACTTCTTTTGTGTTAAACTTGTCTTAAATTCAAATTGTGTAATGAAATGTTTTGTGTAACATTTCTCAATAACTTGTTGGAGTTTGGTCCAATCATCCAGGCAGAACTGGTGTAACTGAGTCAAGTTTATAGATGCACTTTGTAGGTTCTGACCACACATTTTCTACAGTCCTACAGAATGATGGACTCTCCAAAACGCTGACTTTAATGTTCTCAGTTATAGGCACTTACTGCCTATAATTGTCTTTCCATGTGACACTATTTTAAGAAGTACACCAACCCCTACTGTAGCAAAACATCCCCACAGCATGATGCTGCTGCCTTGGTACTTTATGTTTGGGTTACAAGTTGACGTCTTTTCTGCCCAATCTAATGCTAGTCATTATGGCCAAACACTTCAGTTTTGTGTCATTAGATAACAGAAAGCTTTAATATTTTGTAATATTAATGATTGTGGATAATGACAATGATAACCCAATAATTAGTGTTTCAGAAATTTTGAATATCTCATACAAAACCTTTTTTTCTGAAACATTTTTATCTGACACTGTTTTTTCTGAGACCTTTTGGTTTGAGGTCGTTTTTGCTAAGACTTTTTATTCTGCTGCAATCTGGTCAGAGGCCTGATGACTTTTTGGTCTGACATCTGAGGCCATTTGTTCTAAAGTGAGGATGTTTCCTTGAGACCTGAGGATGACCTAAATGTGCACCGCACCGGCCCAAGTTTACATATTGTGTTGAAACTTCAGCTCATGGATGTCATTTTTTTATTTTGTATAATCATAACTGGAAATTGTTTATAACTTGCCAAGAAATTTCCTCTCATCCAAAAGACTTCGTCTGGTTCTAACAAACTATTTGCTTATCATGTTCTCACTTTTTCTATAGCACTGAAAATATTAAAGTCAGTGAACTGCTCTGACATGGTTTTGAACAGTCATACCAGGTTCTCAACAGATAAATTAACCTGAATTTGAATATTCTCTCTATTAAACCTTATGTGTACATCAGAGCTCAACCAACCAATAAAAAATGTTTAGGATCCAACTGGTCTTAACATCAAACGCATCATCATTATGCGTTTTTTAAAGCCACGTGAGTGAATTCTTCATGTCCTTGACTTCTACCTCTGAACTTCTCTGTTTCAGTGGAAACTTCTCTTTTCTTTTCTTTTTTACTGTAAACCCTTCACAGGAATGAGAACAATATAAACATTTACAATAAAATTCTTTTTAATGATTATTAGTTCAGCTAGATTGATCTGTAAGGACAGCTCCACTGATGCGACAATTTATGATTTATTTTTATTTTACAACCTTGAAGTGCACATTTTGCTCAATATCAGATTGTTTTACTTCCTTTTTGCTTTTTGCAGTCACTGTTGGTGCACCACTTCAGGATCTTTACAGGAACTCTGCTTTCTTTGGCTTTTACTTTTAGTTATGTTATGACCTTTAAGATTCCTTCTTACTGATTTATTTTGTGCTAACACAATTGCAAAAAAATGTATATATTCACTAATATTGATTACTTTACAAGAATTATTTCAAGAATATATCGCAAAAGACACATTTTATGGCTTCCTGGAAGTCTTTTTCTCTGAAACTTAATATATTAGGCCGGCTTTTGAAGTATACGTATATAGGGGCATAAATGCATGTATGATTAAAATTTAGTTTGCCTTTGCAAAAGAACTACAGCTGTATTTTAAGCAAGACAATGACCCAAAGCATCAAGCTAAAACTACTGTACGTAAACAGAAACAATATGAAGACATGATGGATTTAGTTCAGTTCAATTCAAAAAATACTTAATTAATCCCAAAAGGAAATTAATGAAAGCAATACAAAGGGGTAAAATACCCAAGGGAGTGGACACTTTCTATATGTATTGTATGCAAATGAGCTTGAAGCCAAAATAAGGCATTTGTGAATACTGTACTAATAATGGATAAAAGAAAATATTCCAGCTAAAATGTTGTTTTTTTTTTTAAATTATTACTTCTTAGTAGAAGGTCTTTTGAAGCACAGTCTTATGGAACAATGCTGGTTTTATAACAGGAGTAATATTTGGAATAACAACATTAAACAGCAAAAGGTCATATAAGAAAAACATGCTGGTAGGCCAAGAAAGAAGTCAGATGATAAGGATAAGAAGCTAAGATCACTGTGGAGGACAAATACAAAACAAAAGAAATAGACAGAAAGAAGCAGCAGCAGATAAACTAAGTTTAACCATAGACAGACGCTGAAATTCAGCCTTGATTACCACATTTGTTGGGTTTCAGGTTCAGCCCTAATAATCCAATCATTCAATGACATTAGACATCATTATGTAGTCATCTTTCCTACAAATTAGTTTTTTTTGTGTGTTTTTTTTACATTATAAGCAACAAGGATTTGAATAAAAGATGGCTTATTCCTTTTTCTATGTAAACACATTTAATCTTTGTTTAAGACCAGAGGCTGTCAGAGGCTTTATGGGGCCAAGAGCATAATTTGATTTGGGGCCATTCCAGGTACTATCAATCACTTTAACTCAGCTAATACATTCTCTATGTTGTTAAAATATTCATGGATCACACATCTAACAGATTTTTTTTACAGTAATAATTGCCTTTGAAAAACAGATAATTGTGGTGTTTTAAAGTTTCTTGTAAATCAGAAACAAAGTTAAAACAATATTAGATTTTGGCAGAGTACAAATTCATATTTTCTATGTATTTTCAGCAAAATTTTGCTTATTTTAAAGGACTGTTTTTCAACTAAAGAAACAGGTGAGATGACATTAATATCAGTATTATACAGTGATGGTTGAATGTGTCATTTCCCCAACAATCTGTACTAAAAAGGCCTGGAAAGACATCAGCTTACTGGTATGACCACCAAACCGTTTAGCATGACATTGCCCTGAAAATGAAATGGACTCTTTCTTCCATATTCTGAAGAGCAATTGGAATTCAGATTAAATACACTGTATCAGATGTTAATGAATTCAGAATCCATGAAAGTTGAACCTCTGTTGTGCTTACTCGTGTTTGCATGGGTTACTGTAACTGCATTTAGAACCCTATAAGAGAAGGGGAATTCACAGAAGCCCTATTAGAATAATATGTAAACAATAAGCAAAGCAGCAGGGGAGGAAGTAGTGTTTTCCTGACAGAGGAGGATGCTGACAGAAAATGGAGTCAAAATGTTGAATTATCAGCATAGTTATTGCAGGGTTACAGGAAGAATAATGCTGATAAGCAAGTGACAATACAGGAATATGATTTTGTAACTGGTGAAAGGAGCAATCGATATATGGCAACTTCCAATCAGTAACAGTTCAGTATGAGGCTTTCGTAGGTTTTCCATCAGTACGACTGTGATACTACTTAATAGTGAGCAAAATACTGGAACCAAAAATCAAAATGGCTGAATTAAACTTAATGTTGTGTAATGTTCATGGCCATAATCAGAAAAACAAGGTATTCCCTCATTTGTTTTCACCTTTTGCCACCAAACTTCAATGCATTTTTCTGGGATTTTATGTGATAGAACAACACACAAAGGAGCACACGTTATGAAGTGGAAGGAAAATTATACATGTCTTTTTTCCTTTTAAGATTTTTTTTTGTTACAAATATTAATCTAAAAAGTATGATGCACATATTTACACAGCCCTCTTTACTCTGATACCTCTAAATATTACAGTGGATTTACCAATTGAAGTCTCTTAATTAGTAAATAGAGTCAATTTAATCATACAGTTAATGTTATGTGGAGGTCACAGAGAACCAGTCATAAGACAGCAGACGTGCCAAATCGGTAAGTAAATCCCCACAGCATGATGCTGCCATGACCATGTTTTACTCTGGGTTTTACATGTAGGCTAAAAGTTCAACATTTGCCTCATCTGAGCAGAGCATCTTTTTCCATATATTTGCGTCCCTTGATTGACTTATAGCTAATCTCAAGCAGAACCTGTTATGGATTTCTTCTGACGTTCTTCTTGCCCTGTTTCCATAAAGCCCAGATTTATGCATACAAATTCTGTTATTTCCCGCCTGAGTTATGAATCTGCAGTTCTTCGCGTCCTAATGGAAACAACATTATTCATATATTACCAACTGGATGACTTGTGAAACCAAATTAAGTGGATTTAATTTAGAGGTATCACAGTTAAAGAGGCTGAACACCAGGCTTATGAAATTTGTTCGGGTTTTTTTGTTTGTTTGTTTTTTTAAATATATATAATTAGTTTTGTACAACTTTTTATTGGTTTATCACACAAAACCCTGATTATAGCAAAACATGAAAAAGTTCAAGGTAGTGGAATACTTCTGCAAAGCATGCATGCTCAGAAAACTGTGAACAAAGGAGTTCAAAGACTTAAATGAGAATCACACAAAACAAATGACTTCCTTTCATTGGGGTTGTTCAACATCCCTGCAAAAATTCGCATGCAACCTTATGGAGATACACGGTCACACGCACGCACACACAGCAGCAGCCTCCGTCACTGTGCTCACATGCACCTCGGCGGTACACTTCCTGTTTGCTTGGAGCCGCAAGTGCTCGTGAAGCGCAGAGCAGTCCGAAAAGCGGCGGATTGAGAGCATAACGGGGCTGATCCCTCTCTGGTTTGACCTGAAACTTCTCGGCTCGGCCCGGCCCAGGATGTGGCTCTTTGAGGCTGTTCAGTTGCGCAGCGGGCGGTGAGTGAATGAATGGAAGCGACGCAGAAAAGGACACACTTTTTGCGCGGACTTATTTGATTCTTCAACTACACGCATTCAGCGATGGAGGCTGGACAGTGAACAGCAGGTAAGGTGATGAATTTGTGTCGTGATGGTTGAACGAAAATGACAGCTTGTGTTTAATAGCTAACAGGATTTAAGTTTGGCTTCTGATTGCACACGATGTGTTGCAAATATATACTTTATCATGGCTGCTGTCATCTTATTGTGCCTCATTAAGAAGTTTTTAAAAGCCAGCGCTCCTCTGTTGTTTGCTTACTGTCAAAGCATTAAGTGCCGCTAAAAGCCGTGTTGTTATGGGGAAACGCAGGACCCCCCCTCCTAAGTGCTACAACATTTTTAGAGACTTCTGCTTTTCTCCATTTATGATTCACACTTATCAAAGAGGGGAAGTAGAGATGATGCAGAAAAAAAGCACGTGTAAGTTCATTGCCCGGAAGTTGTTGCGTGGCTTACCTGCAACAGGATAGAGGAGCTGATGGGTGACACAAGTGGGCATTTCTGAAAAAATTGTGACGATTGTCTTCTACCTTCCTGTTCGTGGGTGGCGTCAACTACCTGATATGTTTCACTGTTTAGAACATCAGTTAGACTTGCACTGACCGTCCACTTCATGAGGTACACCTGTTTGAATTACCTTGTTGCCACAAATGGTGAGTCAGGCAATATTCTGGCAGGAATCAAAGCATCTAGTCTTGGTGAAGACCACTTAGTGAAAGTAAATGCAAGCGTTGGAATGAAGAAGAATGGAGATTTCTTCCATCCAAGGAATATTCTTTGAGATTGTGATAGTGTATGCATCGATTGCTGGGATGACTTTGGTGAAAATAGAATTATTGTAGTAAAAAAACAACATTACAATAATTGGGACTGACTGCTTACTCTTTATATGCCTAAGCCTTCCAGGAGGACTTGCTATTTTTCGATATCAGAGGTTTACTAAAGGGAAGGAACTCTCTAACTCTGGTCCTCAAGAGTCTGATGTCCTCTATGTTTTTGGATATATGGTTCCAGAAAAGGGATTGCTTCATCTGAGTTGGTCTGCAAGTGGTAGAGAGGAAGATCTGTGGGTAGGTTGTTCATGAGTGATGACATGATGGAGCAGAAGATGAATGCATGAATTTTGGTTGTTTGGGCTGTTGTAGTCTATAATGGGAAAGTGCTATAAATCACCACATATGTATCCCTTGTGACCTACAGTTCCTCTCTTGAAAAGTCATTGTTGAAAATTTGTACATAGACCACAGAAACAAGCCAAGAACATGTGGTACCAATGAGAACGTTTTTATTTGTTGTTGTTGTTTGTGACAGAAAACACAACAAACTAGGAAAGTTTACTGCCGTTGGACTTCAGTTTTAAAAAGTCTGGCACCATGGAAGTGCTTGTAAAGCTTAAAAATTTACTGAGGTGGTTAAACATTTGAGAACCACAGTTTTAGATGTTTTCCTTCTTCAACAAATGGAAGGCTCATTGACAGGCCTCTGTAGAACTTGATACATTTGCCTAGGAGTTAATTAAACTGTATATAACATGTACTAGAGTCTGGGGCCACTAGTATAGGACTATTTTTCAATGAGCTGGCCATTTTTCATGTGTGCAGAATGAAACAATCCAAGACACTGTTGGATTAAGAAAAGGTGAAGGGAGAGCTTTCTTGGATAAAGCACATTGAAATCTAGCTGTAATTAATACTTTGTTGTAGAATACTCATTTGTTTCAAAATCCACATAACTGAGCTGTTTCATCTTCCCAAGCAGGTTCACAATGTGGCACAGCAGCATTGCTGACACATAAAGACTTAGCCTGTCCTGTTCTATGCAGAAAAGGTCTCCATAATCCTGCTGATGATCTATTTGATTTAGATGTATGTATGTATGGATGGATGAATCAGAGGCACATCTGATAGCTGCAGGTCACTGGTCGTTGGATAGCCCTGCTCTAATATCTATAGGAAATTTAAAAAGGTCAGTTAAGCTCCTGTATGTGCAACAGCAAAGAATTAATAGCATATGTTAACATTATCCGTTTAAATGTCCTCTACTTCCTGTTCTACCCTTCGTCACTGCTGAACTGATGCATGGTGGGTGGTACTAACTCCCACTACTCCAATAATACATCTCTGTTGGTTAATAAAGCTACAGGTCACTATGGCTCATAATGAATTGAGTACTATTTGATGACAATTAACTGAGATCATTTAGAAAGTGAAGAATTTTGTGTCTTATTTTAGTAAGATCCAGAGTAAACTGGTCACAGCCCATGGCAACCTAATTTGTTGACTGCAGTTGATCAACAAAGAAATTATGATTCAAAATGACCAGGAATCGAACGAGACTGCTTTGAATACATTTGCATGAGACAGATCCCTGTTTACACTTACTAAACCATTAGGGTATTTTTTTAGACGAAGTTCCTCACAATGTGTTGGCTATATATTGCTCTAGCTTTAATGTAGATAGATACTGTTAATATAGAAACAATCCTGTGCAGAAGGGTATTCTTGTTATCAGCATAAAATGTTGATAATGTGACAACCCTTATTCTAACCCATCACTTTATTGTTTTTCTGCTGCCAAAATCTGATGAAATTCATTCCCTAAAGCTAATCAAGCCAATGCAGAAAAGTAGACTCACATTAATAGATTTTGTAACTGTCCTCTACCATTCCTTCAGACCTCTGTTGAAGGACCTTGTTACCTGTTATTGATTGAGTTCTGAATAATGTGTTTGACATTGGTGTTGGTGACACTTAAAAAGATCAAGTGTCATGAAAGTTGTTCACAAAGAGGTGACATATAGTATGAACTTCCAAATAAATGTCAGAATGTGGTAAGCTGTTTGAGAGAACATGTTGGTAAACCATGCTACATTTCTATGTACAAGTTTAACCACAGTTTTGAAAAACAACTTTCTAATCAGTATAAGACGTTACCATAATGCCCTCAAAAGGACAACGCTGCAAGTTAAAGGTTCTACAGGAAGGGATTCTAAGAATTTTCTGAATTACACAATCAGCTTGAGTACAACCATCTCCCCTGTTGAGAAATAAAAACTGTAGGAGTCCCGTTGAGGCAGGACAGGCAACATTACCATAAATCCTGTTTGTATGGAGGAGATTTTGACACAGTTTGCGCGTTTCTTTTTTCTTTTTTTTCACCACAGATATCAGATTAGGCGAGGGAAGGAGGTTGCCACGCTGATTCGAATGAGGTGAAGGCAGCATCCAAATGCAGCACTGTGTTATTCACAAAAATGCTTCCTGTTTGTCACTACAACTGTGGTATCAGTGAAATCTTTCACGCTCACCTTTACGACGCATACTGCTGTGGTCGGCGTCTCCGTCTGTGTGAACATGTGCATCTGTGCACATGCACTATGTACATCTGTTGCTATTAAAGAAAAGAATAAGCGGTGATGAAAGCGTTCTAAATTTTTCTCCCATATCACACTGAAACAACAATCATGTGTCTTTCTGACATGATTGTGTTTCCATCATTTGTTTCATTGTAAAGCTTATGTATATGTAGAGGACAGGTTGTCAATCCTGTTTTTGCTTCTGTCCTGTTTGGGATAAGGCGCCATAACTCAATATTCCTGGACATAATATTTGCATTTAAATTTTCATGTGTTTATCAGTGATTATAGAGGAAGTAAAGTCAAGTTATACAGAATAGCTTTCTGTCCTCAGTAAAACAAGCACTCTTTATTGTCTGTGCTGTAAGTACAGAAGTGCTTTCACTGTAAAAGGAGAGACCTCTGCACACTTTCACATCCTTTGTCTGTTATAAAATAAGCTTGACTCAAAGAAATATGGTGAGTTTATTTAAAAAAAAAAAAAACCTGATTAAAAAGATTTTAATATTTTTTAAATATTTTTTTCATAGTTTACCCTAAATAAAAATACCTCTCAAAAGCTTTTGTAAGCTCTTGAGGAGAAAACATAGATTAGACACAAGGTAAAAGATTATGGCTTGACTATGGGTTCAGTTCAACTGTTAACATTGGCTACTGTCTTAAATAAGTAATTCTTCCTGTAGAATAATTCACTTTAAAAGTGTGGGAATCAATCTTGACGGATTCATATCCCGTGATATTTGCTTCCCTAAACTTCATTGTTGATGTCTTCTCATCTTGGCATCGTCTTAACTCTGTATATTATATATCCTGGTTGACTATATTGATTCCAGGAATCAAAACACTTGCTTGTGCATTATGTGCATACATTCAGTTCACAAGATGAGGCTGTTTATACAACTGAGTTTAATGAGAACAAGTTGAAATTTCAACAATATTTTGAGAAAAAAATATATGTTTGTTGGTTTTAAGAATAACCAGGAGAGGTGATGGCAGTGGAACAGCTCTTTCTTAGAAATACCTCACTGGGATGAGAAATGTTGTGTGTTTTAATGTTGTGGTATCTCATTGCAATTTTCCAGTGCATTTGTTTGTAGCACTGGAATGCTACTTTTCCTTTAAGACGTCGTCCATGTAGAGACAAGACTAGGATCATCCCCAGAAACGAGTATCAAGAGTGTAAAAAATTTGAATCATCAGTTTCTTGTTTCATTGTGTACATGTGAGGCACGTCTTTTTTTGAAGTTATGACATCTGAGCTCCATCTCTCCCTGTTTATTGGATGTGGTTCATTCTCACAAATAAAAAAATGGCGCTGTTTGTTGTTTCTTTGTATTGTTTTGTTGCAGTGTTACAGTGCCACCTGTTGGCCCGGAATACCTACTACAAAATTTATTTTTTTTACGAAAATTTACCTCGTTGATCTCTGTCTTTCTGTCCCTTTACTCCATTCGAGATAATGAAAATTCCCACACTTAGCAGTTGTTATACTGAAGGAAAGCCTTTAATTACAGAGAGACTTTGGAGTTGGACTGAGGTTATTTCCTAAAGCTGTAGGAAGCCAGTTCACGTCCAGCAGAGTGAGAAAGGGGGTTTAAGAGCTCTGTGGGCCGACAAAGGAAAGAAAAAAAAAAGGCAGCGACACTTACTGTATAAAGATCTTGTCCTTCTAGGTCTGTGGGAGCATATCTAAGAGTGCGATCACATTGCAACAATAGAGAAGCACCTGCTTCCCCAGTAAAGCAGGGAAGTCGTCTTCCTGTTAGGAAGCAGTTGGTAATGGCATCAGTGGGAGATGTGGGAAGCTGCTTGTGAGGAGATGCAAGAAGATTAAACTGAAAGACAGAATGAGAAAATCAAACCAGGAGATGAAGGGCTGGAAAAGTTCAGTTAGTCTGGAAAATAAATTTCCTAATTATTATAGAGCACGAGAGAGTCATTTAGAGACTTTACACTCTGCTCTGCTCTTTGATGTGGGACTGTGTAATAGAGAATCCAGAAAGGATCTCACGTTTGCATTACCGCCTTTTATTCCTTTGTTGTGTTTTTATTCATGGCTGTAAGAATGCGGTCTCACAACATTGCCTTTAGCACTTTTGGCTGTATAGCAGACAAATTGTGATCTCCAACAATGCCAGGCTGCTACAGATTTGTTGGTCACATGGATCAGTTCTATGGTGTGAACCCACCATGTTTGTAACATCATTCATAGATCTAATAACAAAAAGCAATAATGTCAAACAATCCCTTGCAAAAACTCCATCTTTTTGATGTAAATTGTGCGAAATGGGTCCAACATTGAGTTTTACACCCTTCATACCCTTGCAAATGCACTATACCAAACAAGGACCACATTTAGACCCATGTAGAATGTCACTGTATATACAACAATATACATGGAGAGATCTAAAAAGATTTTTACATTTTCTTACAGTGCACTTTTCAATTTTAAATATAATATGCGTATTTGCAAAATGGAAACAACATTGCAAAATGGAAACAACATTAACTGGACACATTGGTCCTAATTGCAGCTGGACCAGATGTTTCATTTGGTTTGGACCCAATAAACATACTTTTATAGATACTAACATTACAGAAAAATAAGAAGCAGTGTGAAAGGAGCTCAGAAAAGAAAATCTCCGACTCTAATCTATGTTAACTTTAAGGGGTTTGTGCTATTGAACTTTAGTAATTTTGCTTGGTGTCTGGGACTCTGTTTGAATAGAGATGAAGTAAAAAGGTGTATTTAAATCCACTGCTATTAAATTCTCTCTTCTTTCAACATTCGACCAAATACGTTGTCTTGTGTATGTAATGAGATGTCGAAACGGATGGCTTTGATTGATTTGGCAGATGTTTGCATCTGTGAGGTGAAAAAAAATGGATATCAAGGTCAAGCATCTCCCATTTACCCAATGCCAAGAGCAATATTAAGAAATTAATTTCAAAATCACAGTCTGTTCCACAGTTTTTTGCAACACTCCTGGTAAACCTTAGTGAAATCTGTCACATCACAGGCAGCTACATGTTTTTGTCTGACTTCTGCAGATTGTAGCTTGTAAAAATGTGGAAGTGAGCTTGTTGACTGTCAGGGATGTACGATGTACATCCTCTTATGAAACACCACAGACTCATACATTTGTAGCACAAAACTCTGTAAACAACCTTGTGATGACAGTGCTGTTAAGTCACCGATCCAGGTCATGTTCAGTAGGATGGGTGTTTTCGCTTTGAAAGTGACTAACAAAGATTTTGACTACTAATATGTCAATTATGGTTTATTTTTGAAATCTGTTTGATAAAGCTTTCAAAGAAGTTGCATAAAAAATCCTAGTTTACCCAGAATCATACTTTGGTGACTGTACTTTCACTACCCCATTCAAATGTTTGTCATCTTCATTACTTTTACATGTCCTCATTGAACCCCATCCTGGATGCAGGAGTCAGTAGAGCTGTAACTTATTAGTTCCTTCCACTCTCACCGGGCTCGTGTCCAGCTCTGTCCTGCCCTGACAATGACCGGAGCCCACAGCAGAAGTGTCTGCCACGCTCGGCCGGTAGGCGCTGCTCAGAGCCATCCGGGACGAATCTCAGGCACAATACAACTCGGGGAGAAGGGACAGCACAGAAAAAGTGCTGCTTTTCCCTGCTGTTTACATACACCATTGACGGTATTGTTGCTGAACAGTTTTACTGTAGGAAAAACGAAATAAAGAGTGCTCCGGGTGGGATAGTGTCATTTCGATTCTTGCGGTCTCTTGAACTTGAATTAGCAGACACTTCCTGTCCTGCTTCAGCATTGAGGTCTGTGGTTGGGATGTTTTTACAGTACAGCAATAATCTTTGTGCGAGAAAGTACAGACAGCTTATGTAGAACATTAGGCGTGATGATTAGGAATTACAAAGAATTTCAAATATAGCCAATTGTACACAATTTTATATTCGTAATCAAAATGGGGAAGAATGTTTAAACCATAGTCATCGCTCCATCTGAGCAACCATGAATATGACATGGTTGTAAGAGGTTGATAAGCAAAGACAGTTTCACTGCTGTCTGATTCAACTTTGTGTTCTTCAGCTATTTCACATCTGTTAATAGTTCACAATAGCTACACAGTGTGTGTAAAACTCTTAATTTTATTCCAGATGAACCGATCCAAACTTCGTGGCTCGATTTAGTTCTTTGGATTAGTTACACTTTGTCCCATAAAAACTGTCAACACTTTAGGAATTTTATTTAAGAAATACAGATGTTGAACAGGATCCGACATATTTTTTCTACCCTTAATAATTGTCCATGTCAAGAGATTTAGGTTAAAAAAAAGTCCAAATGATGATGGCATTCACATTTCAAACTGTCTTTTTCTTATTATTTTAGCTATTAGCATGGATAATGTATTTAGCAATTAAAACAAAGTTGTTAGGGAATACAGAACCTTACTTGATACCAAAAGGTTGCTAAAGAAATCTATTCTACAAACATTTCCAAATCTAATTTTTCCAGAACAAAAACTTTCAGATAAAACAGAGCACATTCTCCTTTCTAGTGAGAAAGTCTCACTGTCTTGCAGTCTGAATGAACCGCAGACATCAGCTGCCATGTTGCAGAAAAAAAGCAGTTTGGGTTTTGATTGGTTCTTGCATCTCTCTGATTCTGCTGACTTTATTTTAAACACCTAACTAAAACTGGAAATGAATTGAATGAAATAAATCCCAATGCTGAAGGAGAATTAGAAGATTGGAGGGAACCATACTTAAAAATAAAGACTTACAAAATAACATGACAAGTACGAGATAGAATGACAGGAGATATTATTAGAAGTGGTAATGTCCTCCATGATCTGACACAGAAGCAGTTAGCATCAGGTGACTGTTGTTCAAAGACATGACACAGAACCACATCTGAACCCTGTTTGGGTCATTACCTTCAAATGACTTTTTAATGTCCCTTCCTTGTGGACTTCAAAGTCCAAGTTTGAATATTAAACACAAAGTTTGGCATTTGGAGCCAACAGGCAAATACTACCAACCCGCAATTTTTGCACTTCTAATATAAGCCACCAATCTCCTTTGGCTATGTCAACACATTCATCTGCTGGAAGTTTTCTAGTGAGACAAGGTTGTGCTTTATCTCTAGATTTTGTTTGTATCAAGGTTTTGAGAGTAATACTTGGATGTATGATGTTTAATTACTGGAGTCATTACTTCAACTTGTATACCTAAAACATAGAATTGCTGAGTTAAGTTTTAAGCACTCCATTTGGACATCAATGATGAAATTTCTGTGTTCAGAAAAAGACAAGGGGAAGAAAAGTCAGCGCATGGTATGCACTGCTAATCGTAGTTAATATGGCTGTTAATCACACCTACCGAAAAAAATAACTTTTCTGATTTGTAACAAAAACACATTGTCACTTTCTTTTATGTTAAGGTTGCTAGTCAAGATACTTTTTAGTGTTTTGTGGATGAAAGTAAGACACAATATTATAATTTATTTTATTATTAGTTTTTTTGAGTTTGTACAAATGGGTTTTAATGGCACTAGTGGCCTTTAGTTAAAAGTAGCTGGAAAGGGAGAAGGGCAGAAAGAGAAAGGGGAAGATATGCAGCAATTGGCCTATGGGTGGGAATTGAACTGTATGCAACTGCATTGAGGACTGTGGCTTCTCCATGCAGCTACAGTCTGCATGGAGACTGTAGCTGCATGAACTATTATGTATTACTGAACATAATAGTTCAGTATTACTGAACTATTATGTTCAGTAAAACTGAACATATTACTGAACATAATATGTTCAGTATAGGTCTTTTACAGAAGACCTATACTGAACATATTATGCTCAGTATAGAGCATAATATGTTCAATGCTCTATACTGAGGCATTGAACATATTACAGTTGTTATTTTTTTTTATCATTTGCTTGAACTTGTTTGTATGCAGATGATGAGATCCAGGCGGATCTCGTTCTGTTTTCAGTTTTACTTGCCAGCTGACCTGTTTTTCTCATATGATGATGTGCAGCGTTTCACCAGAGGCCAAACCTGCTTCAGCATAAAGCACATGTGTATGTAATGGTTTTATCTGGCTGAGTGGGAGTGTGTAGCTGGTGTGAGTAATACATTAACAGTTTTCATTTTCCAGTCACGCTTTATGTCCTTTTCATGTACTAGTGTGGGGAATTTGTCAGTGTTAGGGGAAATTTTGAGAGCACAGCTTGCCACAATTGTTTTTGAAGTGATCACTCATCTCTAAATCTGTCTCTGTGTGTCTTCACTCTGTCAACTGATGCTTTTCTAACTTAGATTAAAAAAGAAAACTTAGACAAAGAGTCATTCTCAAAACAGAGAATGACTCTTTTTTTATTTGTCAAAAAAACAACAGACAAACAAATTAGTTGTTTCACTTCTATAATCCAATGTTTTTAAAAGATTTTCTTCTATTTTAAGGAAGTTTTTGTTCTGCTTATTAGTTCTGGGCATTTTTTTTAAGTATTTATATAGAATGCATTGCTTTGGGAAAGTTTCTATGAGTCACCAGAAGAGTTAGAAATATACAGAAAAGTCACCAAATGCATCATTGGGTCTCTTACTCTTCAACTTAGAACGGTGGATGTTAATCAAAAGGGCAGTAAAATCTACTTTTCTGTATCATATTAAAAATATTTTTCCCTCATCCAAAACATACCTGGAATGTTACTTTGATTCTTTCATGCATGTTTGAAAAATCCTTTAATCTCAGCTTGGGGGAGCGAGTGAAGTTTTTAAGGACAAGGCTCCTCCTCGGACCTGAAGCTTCCAGGCTTCTCAGCTTCTGCTTCACAGACCAGCTCGCAACTTAGTCAGCTCCTTCAGACTAGCCAGCAGCAATTGGCAAACACCTGTGGGAACTGCACATTTGCTGAGCTCATTAAACGATCTACTTCTCAGTGAAAAACTAGTGCAAACGTTGTCAATGGAGCAATGTAGTGATGATTTTCTGAGGGCTGAGGCCCAATTTCAAGGCCTTATAGTACAAAGTCAATTTTCTACTAAGTCATATTTGATTTCTACAGCATTTTTATAACAACTGAAAGTGACATTGTTACTTAATAGTGTCATTATAAAATGACACTGTCCCTTTAAAAAAGTTCCAATAGTTTAACGATAGCTCACTTGTGTAATCACCACACAGATCAAATCCAAACTAGATACATGTTTATGTACATTCATAAATGGAACACAATCCGATTTTTTAAATTATTTTTTAATCAGCAAACCAAGCCTACAATATAAAGATCAGGTTTAAACAATAACGAAACCTCTGCTGTTACTTGGAAATAAGTGGGCACTTGCGCTCTTCTAACAAACTTCTGTTTTTACCCGACCTCTGTTCTTCCCTTAGACATATGGGTTGGTGTTTTTGGGTTGGATTTGGAAAGGTTGCAGCAACCGAGCTGCCGCATTAAAGCCTTAGTTTATGGTTTCAGAGAGATGAGCAAGATTGAGAAATCACTGTTTCATATATAATGAGACGTGTTCATAACAGAACTGAAACAAGTTGCCACACCTGGGTTTTCCTCAGTTGGTGCATAGAAAAAAACAGACAGATGCAGTGATGGAATAAAAAGTAAAAAAAAAAAAAACGTGAAGTTCATCACATATGTGAGCCTTTGACGGTCTGGAAGTATATGCAGTTTCTCCAATATTTAGCAACTATTCACTTCTTTATTTTTTTATGTACAACACTCTTTCATTTTAATCTTTTTAAAAGGCATAAAATAAGTTGCAGTAAGTTCTGCTACCACATTGGATGGAAAAGTTCACATAAGTCAACTTAAAGCTGTTTGGATTGCTTTAGGATGATGTGGCCTTTGTAACTATAGCAGCAAAACTTTTGAATAAAAAAAACATACATATTTGATCTTCTTCTTGCTGAGAAATAAAACTTTATGGTTTGTGTATCAACATGGCCTCATTTTCATCTTTACCGGGTGCTGTGCCTTTATGCAAAGCAGTGACGATAGCACAAGAACGTGCCCATGAAAAGACTGTTTTTAAGGTGACACGATCGATGACTGCGGCGACATTTACCAGATCATATTCCACTGAAAACATGAGAGGGCTTGGCACTATTTATTTTGTTGACTAATAACGACACTTCTTTTCATGCTTCTCTGCAGTACCTGAGTGGTGAAGATGCAGCACACCACATGCACAGAGGACCGGATCCAGCATGCTCTGGACCGCTGTCTGGACGGGCTTAGACAGAGTCCCACAGCGGCACACCACTGGAACGGTAAGAATCCAGACACTAATAAATGTTTATCAAGTTAGTTTTGGTTCAAGTGGGTTTAACAAGAACGTTTTGCACGTTTCCTGTAATATAAACCACATTGTGACTCTCCAGGCCCTTTAGATTAAAAAAAAAAAGTAACTTGATTTCAGCATTTTCTTAGAGATTGTTGAAATATGTAAAGGTTTGTGCAATTGCCCCTGGGCAATGCATGGGCTTGAAACAGGAGAGCAAAGTGGCAAATTGACCTGTAACCAAGATGCATCTCCACCCATACGTGACTTTATTTTGTTATCTATGAAACTTGTGTCCTTACATTTAAATTTAAAGACAAAATAGGGAAATTTATATCTTAATATCATATTTGGGGAATTGTGTATGATTTCTCTTGAAAAGAAAAGATCCCAGATAGGCAAATATTATGTGAATAATTTGGAGGTGTGCTCCATAGAAAAATCTATAAATCGGTGAATCCCCGATGTTGAACTATTAAAAGGTAGTAGTTACCATTGGTACTGAACAGATTACCTCTTACATAAAAAAACAAAATATTGACTTTTTTTTCGCTTGCCACCTTTCAGTTTCATATCACAGAGAAAGAAATATTCATCACATTGTAAACTGAGCTGCTCATAGAAAACAATTAAAATATGCTTTAATGTGTGGATTCAATTTTTATAAAGACGAACGTATAAAGTCCGACCCTAATGTACGACCAGTAGACCAGGGGACGCAAGTAGGACATGGGGGTGGAGGAGCAATACGGGAAATTTACGGCACCTTCGTTCGTCACTCAGAAACTCATCTACCAGCCATGTACCGCCACGATGATTTCCGCCACCCGTTTGTTGAGACCGGGATGATATAAAATTTATTGTGCGATTTGTCCATAAAGCTACACTTACACTGTAACCATCAACTACTCAGCCGCCCGCTGTGTTCAGTCTATCGCTCACCTGTATAAATACTCCTGCAGCGCTCTTCCCGCCGTTCGCTTTGAACCAGCAGCTCCCGGAGGAGAAAGGCTGCCGTACTCCAGGGATCGCGCCAGTCATTTTAGGGATGCTTATTGGTCCCCCAAAAACGATGAAAACCCGGGCATTATCATCAATCAATAAAATCCCCACGAACTGAACTAGAATATTGTTCATATTTGTGTGGCTGTTTGTGTGGCTGCGTGTCATATTCTCAACAGAAAAAGCAACAATGACATTGTAGGTAATGTGAGTAAACAAAGCAGCTTTTAACTGCTTTCAATGGTAAAGTTGGAATCTTCTTCATGACTTACAGTTGACATGTTGTATGAAACAATGCTTCTCAAATAGTTGAAGTACCACAATGGATATTTGGAGTGCCAAATAATTAATATTGCGTTGATATTTCAGATGAAATATTCATAATACTTTATCTGAGCAAGTTTTCCAGAATGTAAAGCCAAAAGCAGCAAGAGCCGAAATGGATGACCTGTCAAGCACTTTGAACTTAGCTTAGCTAGAAACGCAAAAGACGAGTGCCAAGGAGAAAATTATGAGAATTTGGCACATGAACTGAAGGAACTGACTACCTTTACCTGCTTCTACTATGAAGTCTGGACTTTGATCTAGGAGTAAATTAAAACCCATGCTGTTTTAACCCCAGTTTCAACTAGGGTTTTAAAATTGACATCTTTAGTGAACAGGCCAACTATTATTAGCAAACAATCTTTCAGTTTTGCACTTTGAAACTTTGAAACAGCTGTCTCTGTGCTGTATAAGTATATAAAGCATTGAGATAACCATATTGGATTTTGAGTCTGTGGTTGGACAGACATTTCCCCCATTTATTGGACTTTTTGGCATTTATGTTTCAAAATTTAAACCTGGTCTTTTTAACTAATTATAATATGCGTAATTACACTATATAATTCTATCAGGGAGTATATGTGCTAAGTAATGTTTGATTATATGACACAACACAACAAGAGTACAAAGTCAAACTCCCAATATACTACTGTTTTTGAAACGTGTTTCAAGATTGCAGTATAGAGGAAACTTGGTACATACTGCGGTGTTCGGGCCTTAGGCTGTTTTTAAAAGTGTTGTAGCAAATTTGTAGGATTGCGCTTCAATTTCTCAGAAATTAAAAAGTTGTCCATTTTCTGAGTAATATTTACACCAGAACCTAGAGATAGACTCTTGCAAAAGGCAGCGGTTTTCTCCCTCTTAGCACCCTACGCTATCGCCACAGGCATCCAAGCAACAGGTCTCACTGCATATAAACACATAGATGGTTGAGCTTGTTGTTGTTGGCGGTGACACTGTTGCTTTCAGATCTACCGAGCGGTGTATTATTGGGGGTTGGAGGAAGTAGTGTGAAATAGACAGCTGGGAGGAAGTGGTTGGCACACACCGCACTGAGTGAGGCGTCATGAGGTAGGAGTTACAGCGGTGCACAGCATAAAAAAAACAAAGGCGGAGGATCAACATTTTGTCGCACATACGTCAAGCAGCGACACAAAATGATACACCATAGAAGTACATAGCAGGGTTTTTACCTTGATCGACCCAAATCTGATTGAAACTCGAGCTGAAGCTTGAGGTTTTTTCAGGGCATCTTTCTAAGGATAATGTAAGCCTGCACTGTGATTACTTACTTGTTTGTATTATTCATGTAATGTGCAAAAATGATCAAATTTAAAGCGTACCAGTATAATGTAAAGGTAGAAGTTTAATTTTTAAATTAGGCACCTAAAGAGCTGCCAGTAAATCGGGTGATTATGAAACAAATTCTTCAATGCATTTGGAGATGTCAGATAATCATCTTAGGTATTTAGAGCAGAAACATCCTGATGTGTCATCTACAAATATTTCTGTGTAACATCAGTAAACTAAGTTTTGTTGTTCCTTTGGAATCTGAGCTCTAAAGACACAGGCACACTTAGAGAGTTGTTGTTGCAGAGGTACTTTCACCTTTCAGGTGGCTTTGTAAGTGTGAAACATATCAAGTGAGTGTGGTTTTAAACGGGGTAATCTTGATTCTGTTGTTTTCGACTTTCTGTTTCAAACTGTTGAAACACTTCAATTGCTTCATTTACTTGTTCATTTATCAAGCACACTGTATTTCTTAAAATTTTGTAAATCTTTGCTGAGAGGGTCTATTCTAAAAGTTTTAACTATCTTCTAGTCACTTAACATATTTTATTGCAGCGCTTCTTTATTTTGCATTTTGTTGTTGTAAATCTGTATGTTTAGATGGTAAACTTATTTACAATTTTTTGCAACAGGAAACACATCTGAATAATCTTGTACAATTAGATATATAACTAGATTTTGCATAGGTTGCTATAAAAATGTGACAAAACACACCCTTAAAACATTTTGCTACTGACAGTTGGAGCCTTGAAGACTGTTTTGTTTTTGCAGAGATGCTGTCATGACTATAAAATTAATTGCAATGTTCCCTAACATTAGCAATCTACTTGTATTGTTATTTAATTTAACAACTGATTTCAAATCACATTAACATTGTTAATGTGATTGTATTTTAGTCTAGCCAGTCTATTATCATTCATTGCTTTTACTTCATACTAATACACATCTACTATACAAGAGTAGCTGAGCTTCAAAAATGAAGCGAATATGTCAAGATAAGAAATGCTGTGAAGGAAGACAGTGTTGTGAGTCGAGGAAGAGTAGCTAATGCTTCCAATTATTCGGCCCAACCTAATAGGCTGCCCCAAGTGGCGGCAAAATGCTACAACGGTCAAGCGGGGTGTGCAAAGATAGGCAAGGTTGCATTAATTGGTCATTTTTATTGTTCTGGATAAATCACGAAGAATGACTTGTGGAACAGAGGAGTTACTTCTGTTACATTACAGATATAATACAAAGTCTTTTGAACATGGTTTATTCTTTGTCATGCAAACTTTGCATTAATCTCTCAATTTATTATTCTGTTAAAAAAAGAACTTTTTAATTATTGTTTTTATTTCCCCTTTCATCTTGCATTGCTCCTATTTGTATTTCTATTAAGTCATTTAAAATCAAGCACCCTATTTATGCCCACTGTATTTAAAAAAAGATTGATCTATTAACTCTGTCCCACTATATCACACGTATGTTTTAAGTGTGTGCTCTCTATCCCATTTCAGTGCTGATGTGCTCTGCGGGTCAGTCGATGAATCGCTGGAGCTTGGAGGAGCTCGTCAAAAGAGATCCTGAGAACTTCCTCATCCTTTTGCAACAGATCATCAGGAAGACTAAAGAGGTGACCACCCTTTCAAAGAGATCATTCACACTGAAGAATGATATTAATTCAGTGGTCACTAAGCATCTCTTTTTCCCTGTGTGTGTCCAGGCTCAGGAGCAGTGTCAGTATGAACTGGTGGCTCCCCTCGCCATTATGTTCACTTCCACTCTGCTGCAGGTACAACCTCTCCAAACGCAAATGTCATTAGCACAGCTAACCTTTTTTTAGCCAAAGAAAAGCGATTTTCTGTTCAAAGTACACGTAGGAAAACTCTGTTTGTCAGGTCAACTTTTGTAGTTCCTCCATTGAAACCATCATGAGGTTAGTTTGAAGTGTTACACGCGAGCTAGAAAAAAAATTTCAAAGTTATGCACCTAAAGTAACTAATTACAACAAGCAGTGGAAATATAAGAAAGAAAAATAATATGAAATTGCAATTTTAGATGCTAGTAATGTAGCTAATATGTTCATTTAGCCTATCCCAGAGTAATAATTTTGTTTAGCTAAATATTTTGTTTATGTTTTGGTTGCAGACTCCATATTGTCCCGCAGACACAGAGCTCCTGGAGGAAGCCTTGGAGGTGTTTTACAGCTTCCTCACTTGGCCGGAGCCGTACTGCAGTGTGTGCAGAGAGCTCCTCTCCATGCTGCAGATGGAGATCAAGGCACCTGGTAAATACAAAGAGACACTAGTTTCAGATTCTTTTCGTTTCTAACACAGGACGACCTTAATAAATGTTTGCAGTTGTTGGGAAAGCACTCCACCTGGTGGCAAGTTTAGGCTTTGCATTTAAGATGATGATTTTGTGAACTGCAGCATCAGGGCGGGACTAAATGATGTCCCAGCTTTGGGATTTGTGGGCACTTCTTCTTCTTCTTATGTGAAAGCGGATGTATCTGTAACCTCTACGGAACAAAAATCAGGAACAGTGGAGCAGTGAAGTTTACAGAAACAACCAATGGAAATGCCATCAGATAAATGAATGAAATCGTTTAAATAATCTGAATGAATGTCTGTTCGGTAGTAGGTAGTTATACCTTGCAGGTGGTTGTACTGATCTCAGCTGATTGTTTGCTTCTTTTTTTTACTTTTCTCACAGGAATTTCCTTTCAGAGGCTGGTTAGAGAAGAGCAGGGCCTGAACAGCTCGGACTATACGTCAAAGACCATGTATGTTCACACTGTATAGTTCCTAACTGGAACTTAACATTTGCTAAAAATTTTAACATAAAACAAATTCCTTTCACTGTAGCATATTGAAAAATGTACATAAGAATTTATGGTGTTATTCTCACAGGCTTAAAATGTATTTTAGGTGACAGACCAACAACAAAAACTGGCAAATTTCCATGTATCAATTTTTTTTTGCAATGTTGTAAGTTGAGCATCCAGTCCAGTCTCAAGTATTTTACTGCCTCCAATAAGTTTTTCCCCCCCAAGATGTTCCAGTTTTTAACTTCATCCATTTTTTCTATCAACTCTGAATTCATTGTCCCTACTGAATAAAATGTATTCCCATAACATGATGGTGCCAGTGCCACCATTCACTATTGCAATGGTGTGTTAAGGATGATGTGCATTTTCCTCCATACTGTGTTTTGCATGTAGGTCAAATAGTTTGCATCTCCTTTAATCAGAGTACTTTCTTCTCCTACACAACTGCTTATGGTTTTCTCCTTACCACACCAGATTTGTTGAACACTCAGTGTAGACGCCATGTTTTTGATTTTTTTAGACTCTTTTTCAAGGGTTTAAGGCAGAGTTAAAAAAAACAAAAAACTCTCCCTGTCTGCTGTGTTCTTTGGCCTTCATGCTTCTTGTTGTTCTTTAATATTCTCTGATAAACTTCTGAAGCCTTCAGCTGAGTTTAAGCTGATGTTAAATTGGAGACAGATTGACTCTGTATGCTAATCAGGTTTCTTCTGAAGCCAGTTGGTTGCACTGGATTTTATTTGAAGCTATCAGAGTAGGTTCACCTTCCACTTTTTACGTGTTAATCTGTCACCTAAAATACCAACATTAAAGATTGTGGTTGTAACATGACAAAATGTGAAATGCTCAATGGCTGTGTATACTTTTGCAAAGGACTTTTTATGTTCTGTCCAAATTAGAATATGATTTAGCACTGCATCTTCTACTTTCTAATGTCTCATGATGCTATATCTGATCTGATGTCACACTTTAACACAGTAAAAAATGGAACTGCTGCCCACACTGTTTTCTCAAACTACTTTAATAGTATCTCCTATTTTTGGGAGAACTATTGTGATCTTGGAAATCCCCCCTTCTCAATTTTCTTCACACGGATAATCTCATAATAACCATGTAGCTTCCTGTTTGCATCTGGATGATACTGAACTCTGCCTGACTCTACCTCTCTGCTGCCAGCAGTACTGTGCTGCTGATGAACCCTGATGAGGTTCCTGCCGACTTTCTCGCCGTGGCCGAGCAGCTGAGTCGCATTCAGCACTCGCAGAAAGACACCTACATCACCTTGATTAAACACGCCTTCCAGTCCGCGCTGGGCACCAAGTATCCTCTGCAAATTATCCAGAAGGCCCTGGAGGTACGCTCCCAAAGCTGGACGCGAAGTCCTTTGTGTACCATAAAACGTGAGAGAAAACACGTTTAATTTAAAATTTTTACTTGTGCAGCCAAAAACTGTGAACGAGCTGAAGGAGATTTTCTCCTTGGTGAGTGACATCTTGGAGACGGCCGCCCTGAGTGATTCGGGTACAGCTCGAAGTCATGTCATCCAAGAACTGGAGCGTTTGAGGAAGACACTTAAAATCCCTTCGTCTAATGGGAGGAAGTCTGATGGTAAGATGATGCTTAGCAATAAGCAAGAGGTTTAGGACATGGCTAGAAGGATTGCTAGCATTTTCCTAATCCAAGGAATCGATCCAAGATCCATGACAGAAAGAATTGGGCTCTTCAGAAGAAAAAAAACGATTAACTTAGCTGTAATAGGATTAGCTTCTTGTTATTTGCTGAAATCTCACCCCGTGTGTAAACATAGCTGTCTAAATGAACACCTGGCATCTCCTGTAGAAGCGTCTAACACCTTTCTCCACTTCCTGTCGCTTAATTTTAAAGGTAAACACTTTATTTGAAGCGGTGTGTTTTGTTTATGACATTGCACTATCATAAACAAAGATTTTTAATTGACTTTTAATGTAATTATGTTGCATAAAAGTCATTATTTACCAAATAATGGTAAGTTGACACGTCTAATGCAACTATTAATGCAAATTTGCAGTACAAGTGTCAGTATATACCACATGACACTTCATGATAGTCATAAACATTCATGAAGACGCCTTCATGACCGGTGCTATGTCATGTTTATGAGTGTGTAATATCAGTTTCTACTGTGTTCATTCAGTGGAAAAATATCAAATCTTTACTGGACACACCGATTACCAATCTGGACCAGATGAGTAGTGTCAGTTGATTTTGGTCATCAGTAAATTTCTCTGTGTATCTCCTGATCTAATACAGAAAGATATTACCATTTGAGCTGGAATCTGACTATATTCCACTTGTCCTTTACTCATTTCCAGGAAACCTTCAGACTTTACCTTTACCCACAGCCAAAACGTACATGTTTCACTGGGAGAAGGATAACTTCGGTAAATTCTGCAGCTTAATTCAGTTACAATCTAGATGTTTATCATATTTTCCACAGCTGATGTGAATGTTTTTGACTTGAACAGATGTTCTCCACACCATTCTGGACCTTGATGTTGATGAATTTGGCGCCTCTGAGGAGACTGTGGAGGAAAAGGAGGATGATTCTGATGACGAGCAGGAAGGGACCGAAGATGACGAGGAAGGTCGAGAATTGGGTTCTGCTGTAGTCGTCGCAGACGACTGCAACGGCAGTCACCGTGTCTCTACCTTTTCCACGATCTCCTCCACCTCTACCACCTCCAAAGACTCCATGTTCTCCACCATGTCTCTGACCTCCGAGTCCTACCCGCCTTCCCTCTTCTCTGTCACATCTGGGGTTGACAGCGACTACTTCGACGATTCCGACGACTACATCAGCTCCTCTCCTGTAGCTGAGAAGTATTCTCCGAAGTCGAACAAGGTGTCGACTCGCCTCAGCCAGCACCTCCACCGACTATTTATTAAACCCAAGAATCCCAGGGTGCTCTCCAGGGCTAAGAGCTTGGGCAACTCTGAATCTAAAGACATTCTGGTGGTGCGGGAAACTCGCTCCAACTCCCTGCCCCAGCAGGTGAAATTATTCAGCTCTGACTCTCTGCCAAGGCTTCAAAACCAAGCGCTACGACACATCTGCTTTCGAAGGAGGCCCATCCTGAGCAGCGATGAGGACAATAAGAGTACCACGTTAAGAGTGGTGGTGTTCGGTGCGGATCATGTAGCAGGGAAGGTGGCCCGGGCTTACAGCAGCTTGAGGAGGAAAGAGAGCACATGTCCTCGTCTCACAAGAGCCTTTAACCTGCAGTTCTACTTTGTGCCTGTCAAGAGGGACTTAGGAGTCGGTTATCGGAGGTCTTCCACTCCTTTGCTTCAAACTGGATCTCCAAAAGGATCAGGCCTTCCCTGGGTGAGTAGTGGAAAACTGATTAAACTATTTAATATGTTTTTCTTATCTGTTTATTCATAGATTCCATGTAAAAAAAAAAAAAATTTGATTGGGAAATTTCCTGATGTAAACGCAGCGCTTTTCTGTCAAGGATCAGTCAGTTCCAGTTTCCAGATAAGAAACTGAAAACTATCTACTCCGTCAAAGATGAGATTAGGAATGCCTTTTATTAAATGCAAATATTGTGCAATGCAAATGTTAGTTTCAGACATGAATGTGATGATTGAGGAAAACCAAAACTCAAACATTAAGTGGTGAAGTTGGATTCGGGGATTCCTTCTCTGAACCCATGACAGACTGAGCCGGTCGGGCTTTACCAGGCCCAAATGATCCAAATATATGCCCAGGTCATTCAATAACATAGCAACACAGAGCAAAACCAATACACAGGTTGAAAAAATAACTGAATTTCACAAAGCCTTAACCCTGCGTAACTACTGATGCCGACATGGAATGTAAAAGTGAAGTAACACATGTTGTTTTTGCCTTATTAGGACCAGAACCACACAGACACGGGCGACAGCACTAATGACATTGCACATCTCCTGGGCATGTTGGACCCGTGGTACGAAAGAAACACCCTCAGTCTCCTCAAGTTGCCTACCAACGTCGTCTGCCAGGTACAGAATGTCAACTTTCACTGGTTATTTTTTTGTTCTTTTTACATTCTGTGAAGAGAATGTAAAAGGTGCATTCTTTACATTTACTGAGGTGTAAAAACACATCAGTATTTATCATTTTGATTGATAAATACTGAGGTGTGCAGTGAGGTGTGCAGTGACTACATATAATGTTACAGCTGCAAACATTAATGTGTTTTATTTGAAATATGTAATAGAGCAACACAAAGTAGTGCATAATTGTGAAGTGGAAGAAAAGGCACACATGGTTTTCTAATGTTCTTTAGACATCTTTTCCCGCTTACCCATTAAAATAACTGGAAAGTGTATGACACAACTTCAAACTCACCAGGACACGGCTTTTCAGCTAAATTAGAGTGGATCACTGTGAGATTTGATGAAAGAAGCAGCCAAGATGTCTATAGTAATTCTGATTAATTGTTCAGAAAGAAGAGTCTGTTGAAAAGACTACTAATTGTTGTGAACTGCACAAATCCTGGCTTTATGGAAGAGAGTCCTGAAGAGATCCACTTAAGAAAAAGAAAAAAAAAAAAACATTAAAGTCCCATTTGTATTTTACGAACAAGCCTTTTAGGGGAAAGTTATGCATTGGTCACATGAAACCAAAATTAAGTTTTTTGGTATTTATGGAGAATGGTGTGTGGAGGGAAAATAACAATGCATGTCACCCTGAACACATTATTCCCTCCATGAAACATGGTGGTGGCAGCACCATGATGTTGGGATGCATTTGATTGGGAAATGTAAGGAGCTAAATGCCAAGCTGTCCTTGGGAAAAAAAATCAAATCAAAGCCTGGTGGCCCACCAGGCTTATAATCCAGGCCTTTTAATTCCACTGTTGGTCACTCACATAAAATCACGAAAAAGGCTGTAACATGACAAAAATAAAAAGTTTCTGGGTTATTACTTTTGGAATGCACTGTGATTTAGCGATGTCTGATGTCATGCTTCAACCTTGCTTGCACTTCCCTGCCTGGAACTTTACGCTCATATTTAAATGTTGTTTCAGCAAACCTCAAAAACTGAGTCGGCCTCCTACGATAGCTCCTATGAGCAGCGTCTGCCCATCCTGGCCGACTTGGTTCTGTACTACTGCCGCTACGCAGCACGTCCGGCTCTCATCCAGCTTTACCAGGCTGAGGTAATTCACTCTCACTCAGCTGTGATGCACACCCTTGTTTCTTTAAACATCCTCCTTAATGACATGCTTCACCACAATCCTCTGAGTGATTCTCGTACTTCGGGTTTTGCAGCTGATGCTGGCATGTGGAGAGAGGAGGACCGAGGTGTTTGTTCACTCCCTGGAGCTGGGTCACACCGCAGGAACACGAGCCATCAAGGCCATGGGTGAGAGTGGCACGCAAGCAAGCACATAACCTAGCAACCTCTACACATTTTCATGCAGTTAAATGATTCATCGGTTAAAAATGAATGGGGGCTGTATTCATAAAAGAGGAACATCTGCTTTTTGTGTAACACCATTAATGTCACTTCTTCTTTCACCGCCTTAGTTACTGCTGCTTGCACTTCTGGTTTTTCATTTCCAAACAGAAGTAAATATTCAGGGAAAGCTGATCACACCCTTTGCTTTGCAGCAAAAAAAATTCTGGTACCAAACATTGCATAAAATCATATTTTGGTTTAATAGGTAGTATATTTAATAATGGAATGCGTTATGCTTTAATATATAACCAAACTGTTAGTGTGATGTTGGTTTAAACGTAGGTCCTGTTTTTTTATTCCAGGTGCTGCCAGCAAACGCTTTGGCATTGATGGAGACAGAGAAGCAGTGCCTCTTACTCTCGAGGTGGTTTACAACAGGGTAAGGCAATCACAAGTTAAAACTGCATTCTGTAAAAGCTACAGTCTTAAATGTGTTTTTTTTTTTTCATTGATAAAGCACACCACTATTTTTTAACTCTTGTTGATTTTCCTCTTTTAATAAAATTAGCTGCTTTCGGTTTCTGTCACTTTTACTAAACTAGTGAAATCACATCCTCAAAACGAGTGCTCTTTCCTGAAAAAGGTCGTGCTCACATACTTTCAATGTTTTTGAAACATTTTTACTAGAGGTGCACTGAGAAATCAGGCAGTGACCAGAATCAGCTTAGTTTGATTTTCTTTTAGCTAACCACACCTAAAAGCTACCAGGTCAGGCCGACGACAACACTCTTCTGTGTGGATGCTGTTACCGAGGGAGAAAAACTACTATTGTTAGTATAAATATATAAACAATAACAGGAAAGCCAAACAGAGTACAACAAAGTTGCTCTTTCTGTTGTTTAAACCTCTCAGTGTTATGGAATATGGTGGATTTGAAATGTTCCAAATATTTTCTCTATATTCCAGCCTATAGAAGGTGCTAAGAAGTCTCTAAAATCTCTGATTTGTGAAATGGGTCCATAAAAGTCCAGAGGTGGAAAGGTCACACGATGACCAAAGGCTGATGAGTTCACACCGCCGACACCTGTTCATCGTCCTCGCTGTCAGCCAGCTGCTGCGCTGGGGGGACGGCGCTGGGGGGGACGGCGCTGGGCTAAGAAGCACCTTCTATAGGTGAAGGTGCTAAGAAGAAGGTGCTAAGAAGCACCTTCTATAGGTGCTTCTTAGTGCCTCAAAAGGTCAATGTTTGATGTTATATTCATGCTGATCAGATGTGAACAACACCAACATTATATGCATGACCATACCATCCATGCATTCTAGTTGGGTATTAGTGACACACATCTGTTTTGTTTTGAAAAGACAAAACTTTCACACATTTCAAGCATAACTCCAGCTTGTGATAAAAAAATAAATAAAAATCTCTGTTTCACACATCCATTCCCTACATGTTGTGTCCATCACATAATGTGACACACTGGCTGTGTGCAGTTACTCACTCTTAGTCAGAACTCTGTTTTATTGATTTCCACGTTACACTGTCAGTGTTCACTGCTTTAGAGTGTTTTTTTCATCCATCTTTCCTTCTCATTCAGGTGGTCGTTAGTGGAAGAAGCCAGTGGAAAAGAGAAACCAAAGTCTGTACTTCAATGAACTTGATCAAAGCATGCAAGAACCCTGAGGAACTAGGTAGGCCACTATTTGATGCTCTAATGTATGGCTGCAGATTTTTGTGTATTTATTTTTGCTTCTATATCAGACAGAAGATTAAAGTTTGTTTGTTTTTTTTTAAGTAGCAGTATTGTTCTAAACCTTTGAGTTGCACACTGCTCCTTCTAAGTAGTCTGAAACAATGGTTCTTCAGGCTGTCTGAGGGACATTTCGTGTTTTTCATTGCACTTTTTCTACTTTTTGCACTCATTTTCAGTCCAGTACAAAAGATCATATTTTGTATGTATGTATTAATGCCATCTAGCCTTTGTTTGAACTGTTCTAAAAGACTTCTAAAAGTAAGAGATGAGTCAGTTTCATCTACTAATAATGGCAAAGAACCAAATTAGGCATTTTGCAACCAGTAGTCTGTCAGAAAAACCCACTTTGTTAGAATTTCCTTAACTAAATATAGGACAAATAGCAAAGATGCAATAGTCTGACAGAATTTAAAGAGCATTTTTATACCAACAAGGGAATTTCCAAAGAGCTACCAGCTGAAAACTTGCACACAGATGTCTGTGAGGTCCTGGCAGCTTCAGGACTGACTGGTTAGTGGTATCAAGTCTTGCCGAGGTTATAAAACGTTAATTTTCCATCACACAGTTACTGCAGTTTAACGTTATGTAATGATACACCAACAATTTTCTCTAGCTGCATGAAGCAAAGAGTAGTTCATGTAATTACAGGACCAACAGTTGGATCCTGTTGACTGCTTTACTTTTCCCTCGCTCACAATAAAGTCAGATTTGACTGGCTGGTTTAATCTTAAGTAATTTCCTGTTGTTAGGGTGCCTAACCTCAGTCTAGTCGATAAGCTGTGAGCCCGTTTGGCTCGATGAGACTTCTGTCAGAGAAGAAAGTGTTCTAAATGTTTACATAAATCTGTGTCAGATTCGAAGATGGAGTGTCTGCAGCTCACCATGACTGAGGTCCTGAAGAGACAAAACGGCAAAAGCAAGAAGGGCTACAATCAGGTAAGCTTGACGTGACATCAGCCCGTCTCAGTGGTTTGTGGTTTGAACGCTGTCGCGTAACGGTGTCGCAAACAACGTTGCAGCGCAGAACCTACAAAGACGCAGACCTGAATTTGACTTTGATAGCATCGCATGCTCTGATTTCACAAATAAAAACACAAATGAAAGCAGTTTTTCACACAAACGACTCGATAGAGCAAAAACCCACAACACAGAATATTTGTTTTTGCGCTTTTGCAAAAGAAAAGTTTTCTCAACATTACAGCTCAGTCTCTCACGCACCTAAGAGTTTTCAGTCATTTTAAAACGATGTGCGAAGGCTGGTTTCAATTTTTGTATAATTAACCAAAGTGCAGTGAATCTGTTTTCTGCACAGTGCCTTGCAAAAGTATTCAAGTATCCATGAAGTCAAAGGAGCACAGCAAACAGGTGCAGGATAAAGTTGTTTAGAAGTTTAAGGCAGGATTAGGTTATAAAACAATACCTCAATGTTCAAAGGGTTATTCAAATAGTATGACATAATTGCAAAACTACCTACAGCTTCAATAGGAGAACCTATACAGGACATCTATTGGCTGTGCGCTTCAAATCTGGCCATCATGGAAGTTTCCCATTGTTAAAAGAAAGCTATGGGAAGTTCTCTTTGCAAATTTGCCACAAGCCATTTTACAGCTAGTGTGTGAAAAGAAAGTGCTCAGCTAAGATGGAACCAAAATTTGACATTTTGTTCTGCATGTGAAACACAACATGTCACAGAAAAAACTAACATTGCTTATATTTCTTTCACTGCACAGTTTAGCACAACTTTGTGTTGGTCTGTCACCTACAATCCAAATAAACCACCTTGAAGTTTGTGGTTCTATAATGAGAAAATGTGAAGCTTTCTAAGTGCTTTAACCAACCCAAAGATTTATTGCTTCTGTTTGGCTCATCTTTGTAGCAGCTCACCGTGACTGAGGTGAAGGTGGACAAGGTGCAGGTCAGTGGAGCTGGAAACACAACGTTTGCTGTTTGTCTGGACCAGGATGAGAAGAAGATACTGCAAAGTGTCACCAGGTATGGAATGAAATGAGAAATTAATAAAACAGATTCCTTGATAGAAATTACGCTGTTGCATGCTGAAAAATTAACTTCATTTTTCAGATAATTTTCCATCTGATCTTATTGTATTGTCTCTGAAGGTGTGCCGTTTTCTTATCTGTTGACTCATGATCAAGTGTTTTCTAACCCTTGTGTGTCCTCCTGTCTCATCCAGATGTGAAATATCTGTGTGCTACAAGCCTGACAGCTCTGCTGACTGGAGGCTAAGAAAATCCCAGGCCTCTGCTCAGATCCAGCCTCTCAACCCAACCTTCTGCTCTCTGCTCTGCCTACCCATCGTAACCTTCAGCGGGGCTCTGCCCTGAAAACGTTCATCACTGGTTTCACTGGTTTCTTTCGGAAAGATCTTCAGCACTCTTATTCATTGTACACTTTGCACACACTGCAGGAGGAAAAGCACTCAGGACTTTACGTCGTCTGTGCCTGTTTGTTGTTTTGTTTTTTTAATAGTTGGATTCAATCCAATGTGGCTGACTTTGAATGCAGGTTTTGGAAACTAAGCACTTGCACAATAAACTCCAGGCTTAGCTGTCCTCTGATCACACCAGTACTCTTAACTCATATTAATCCAAGAGTGTCTGGAGACAGGAGCGGTTTTATCTGTGCAATGCAGGCCTTTGCTTTTATAAAAGAACGTTTTAAGTTTGACTGCTTTGTTCTGAGTTCCTCTTTTTGAGTTTGTAGACAGAACTGACTTTGACCACATTTACATTAGAACATATAATGGTTGATCAAGGTAAATATTAAAATTAACAGGTAAGATGGGATTTACTCTGGCATTACCATGACAACATGTTTTGGTCAAGCCACATGACCATTGATTCTGAGCCCTTGCAGATTATTTGACAAAATCTGAGAAAGCACACTATAAAATGTACAACATGTAAATTTTTTGCTCTTAAGATATTTCATATTTCATGTACTATAACTTTTATTTGATTCAATTATGTTTTTATGTGTTTCTTAATCTGATAATATTTCTCCCAAGGAGCTACTTCTGTCGCAGTTTTAACCGCAGCTATAAATATGACCACTAGGGGTCTCTGTTGACTTTTCATTACACCTCCACTCTATGGCACATGTAAACATAATTTGAAATCTTTGTAAGTACTGTAATATATCATGGGGGAAAATAATTACAATCCAACTTTAAGATGATAAAATGATCAAGAATAGAGGTGGATATGATGGTGCTGCAAAATGCACTTACACGGACATCTTCCTATGTAACTGATTACCGATAACTGCACTTTCTAAAAATGTAATACAGCGTGTAACAATAAAATGTATTTTGTAATTTTGGGAGTTTATTTTCTAATCGGAAAATAATGGATTTATTTGTACGTGATATTGCACCTATCATAAAAAAATCTAATTTTTCAAAAGGAAAGCCCTTTGCACTTGCTACTGTTTATTTCAAATGCCTTAGAAAAGTGGTTAATAGGGAAAAAAATACAAATATATCTATATATATCTACATAGATATATATAGTACTCTTGAAGGAAGAGAACTGAAGGAAGTTCGGATATGATTTCTAATAACCTTTAAAGCGTATATATCTATATATAGATGTATATATATAT